>VTFQ01000003.1:4875986-5043486 GCA_036281575.1 Ancherythroculter nigrocauda
AAGAAGTTCATAAAGTCATTACTGCTGTGCTCTTTGGAAACATCAGAAGTTGAAGCTTTATTTCTTGTTAATTTAGCCACTGTATCAAATAAATACCTAGGGTTGTGTTTATTTTCTTCTAAAAGTTTTGAAAAATAGGCAGATCTAGCAGTTTTTAAGGCCTTTCTGTACTCAATCATTTTCTCTCTCCACGAAATGCGAAATACTTCTAGTTTTGTTTTCTTCCAGCTGCGCTCCATTTTTCTAACTGCTGTTTTTGTGTGCTCATTGTACCATGGTGTTGGATTAATTTCCTTAATCTTTTTTAAACGCAAAGGAGCAACTGAGTCTAATGTGCTGGAAAAGACAGAGGCAATAGTTTCTGTTGCAATATCGAGGTCTTCTAAGCTGTCTGGTATGCTAAGGCGATGAAACTGATCAGGAAGATTATTTATAAAGCAATCTTTAGTGGTAGAAGTGATGGTTCTACCATATTTATGGCAGGGAGGCAGTTTAGCCTCTTTGACTAAATGTAGTATACACGAGACTAGATAATGATCTGAGATGTCGTCACTCTGCTGCAGAATTTCAACGGCGTCAATATCGATTCCATGTGACAATATTAGATCTAAAGTATGATTACGACAATGAGTGGGTCCCGACACGTGTTGTCTAACACCAATAGAATTTAGAATGTCTGTAAATGCCAATCCTAATGAGTCTTTTTTATTATCTACATGGATATTAAAATCACCAACAACAAGGACTTTATCTGCAGCTAGTACTAATTCTGATAGAAAATCCTCAATCTCTTTGATAAAGTCTGTATTGTGCCCTGGTGGCCTGTATACAGTAGCCAACACAAATGTCAACTTACATAATGTTACGTAAAGCACCATCACTTCGAAGGAATTATATTTGAAAGACTTCTGGCTGATACTGTAAATATTACTATAAATTACAGCAACACCTCCCCCTTTTCCTTTCTGTCGAGGATTGTGTCGATAATCATAACCTTGAGGGCTAGACTCATTTAAAGTAGTGTAATCGTCCGGTTTTAGCCAGGTTTCTGTCAAACACAGCACATCTAGATTATTGTCTGTGATAATATCGTTTACAATGAGTGCTTTTGAAGAAAGTGATCTAATATTTAACAACCCAAGCTTTATCATTTGTTTATCATTATTATCTCTATTTTTTATTTGTTGAACATCAATTAAATTTTTACCATTAAATGGGTTTGGAAGTTTTTACTTCCTAATTCTAACTAATTAGACTAATTTACTTCTTCTTCTTTATATGGATTTGTGGCCTAAAGGTGCACAGAGCGCCCTCCGACTGCAAGTATGAATTGTATCCAGCACTCATAGTGATGATATATAGAATAAATATAGAATAAATATTACTCCTCTGTATAGAAATTTGACATAAACATATGAGAATCCATCAATAGTTCTCCAAATGTGCATGCTTTAAGCTAAAAGCCTATATGAAATGCCATAGAGGTAACATAATTGTTCAGACACTTTGCATCACAGAAATACATTATATTTTAAAGAATATAATAGAATACCTTTATTTTTAATTGAGCTGAGACATGATTACAGAGGGTTTTTTTCACACCCTACCTGACTGAAAGGCCTCATTAATATGCAAGTCATTTCAGGTCATTATTATTTGATTATTTTGTCTCCTCAGGTGTAAATGGCCCATTATTCATGATCATTCACGCCTCCATGCATACTGTGTTTCTTGACAAAAAGTGACTTACAAAAACTAAATCAATATATTGTTTTATATGAAGGAGTAGGCAGCATAATTTTTTACATAACTCTGAAGCAAAAACTCTAGTCTACAATCTCCAATACCCAGAAGTCTTGTGAACACAGATTTAATATACTTTTTTTGGCCTTATTTCAGTGACTTAAGTTTTTTGTTTTTTCAATAACCACGCATAAACGTTATTCCTTCAAAAATACAAACATGTACATACATGTTCCTCACATATTATGGTAGCCTAGTTTGTGTTGAATACAGTGTAATGACACTTGTGTCATTAATGTGTTTATGAACAAATGAAAAAAGCACAAATGTCAGGGCATGTCAAAACTTCTCCAGGCCCCAAATCAGCCTCAGACTCCAGAAGGTTAATGTTAATTTTAGTGATCTCCTACTGGCGAAGTCGAACATCATTTGTGCCGACGTGAATAATAATTTTAGAGTATTTACGATTAGCATTAGCCAGCACTTTTAAATTTGCTTTGATGTCAGGTGCTCTTGCTCCCGGCAAACATGTGACTATGGTGGCTGGTGTCTCTATTTTCACGTTCCGTGTAATAGAATCGCCAATAACTAGGGCACTTTCAACAGGATTCTCAGTGGGTGCGTCACTGAGTGGGGAGAACCTGTTTGATGTTCTTAATGGAACGGAAGAGTGGTGTTTTCCGCGGCTAGGCCGCCTCACCGTTACCCAAGTGCCCTGCTGCGCGGGCTCTACAGCCGGAACCGAACAATGTACAGAGTTCACTAAGCTAGTCGCATCCAAAACAGTATCTGAAGCCCCTGCATTCTTACTATCCTCGATTAAAGTTTGGATGCGTGTCTCTAATTCTGAGATTCTCTCTGTCAGCCTGACTATTTCCCTACATTTATGACATGTAAATCCCTCGTCGCTGACAGAGAGAGCTACACTGAACATGTGACAAACTGAACAGGAGATAACAGTGGGAAAGGATGACATGACTCACCGTATTTGTAGACTGATCCGAGTTACCACAGCTGTTTGATGAACGCGTTGAAAAGGAGCGCGCGAGACTGATGACAAGTTAACAAGCGAGATGCAAACGCGTTGTGTAACAGCGATTTAGATTCAAAGATTACAGGCTAGCGACGTCAGATTAATGTGGTAGGCAATAATAAAAATATAAGCAACAATGAATAAAAGTAAGAGATTCAATAAAAGTAAGAGAAAACAAAGCTATACAGAGACGCAAACACCAGCAGCGAGGCAGAGGCAGCGAGGCAGCGTATAAAGTACTTTCGTCGAAATAAATGTCTTTAGGGAAGGTTATTTAGAAGGAGTTATTCGGGAGCTCTAAACGCTGCGTCTCACTCTAGCGCCGCCATTCCCGGAAGTCAGATCATTCTATTCTTCTTGCTCACTTGGAGCTTTGTGTTGGTATCAAATGAGCTGCCCTTGAATGGTTTAAATCTTTCAAATAGGCTGCTGTTTTATCTTGTGGTGTTCCTAAAGGATCCATTTTAGCTCCCATTTTTTTAATGTTATATATGCTCCCATTAGGGTCTATCTTCAAGAAACATGGGATGTCGTTCCACTACTAGGTTTATTTACCCCTAAAACCTAATATTGATGGGCTGGAAACACTTGGGGCCTGCCTATCTGACATAAAAGTTACCTTTACATTTTCTCAATTTTATTGAAAATAAAACTGAAATCATAGATTTAGGCACATCTGATTCTCCTAGTCAAATAACCCTAGGTAATTTAACACTTTCTGCAAAGCCTTGGGTAAAGAACTTGGGTTTTGTTTTTGATGATGGTCTAAAATTTGACAATCAGATAAACACTTGGGTAAAGTTGGTTTTATATTCGCACATTCGGACATCCGTATTCAATAGCCTTGTTAATCACACTACATTGGACATTCAGTGGACATTCACAAGTAAATATGCCATTAAAACAATACTTGCCTATTTTGATCGACTGTGAAAAATGTTGTAAGTTGACAATCGTTGGTTGTCAATATCATGTTGCTGCTTAAAATTCACAAACATTAATTTATTGCACATTTATTGGAAAGTCTGAATTTATCATAAGTCCGAATGTGCGAATATAAAACCAACTTTACCGAAGTCAGATAAACTCAGTCGTCAAATCCTGCTTTTTTCAGCTTTGTCTTTTAGCTAAAGTAAAATCAGTTTTATTTTTAATAACTTTGAAAGAATAATTAATGCAATTTCATTGAGGCTAGACTATTGCAATTCACTGTATTACAGGATCAGCCAATCAGCTTTATCCCGGTTACAGATGGTACAAAATGTGGCGGCAAGATTTCTGACATGTACTAAAAAACGGGACCATATTACTCCAGTGCTACGCTCTTTGCACTGGTTGCCGATAACGTGTTGATTTAAAAATTCTTCTTTTAGTATTTAAATCTTTTAATGGTTTGGCCCCTCCTTACCTTTCGGATTTACTGACAGAACATTGTAGGACTTCGCCTATTTATTAGCTCAATTAAGTATAAAGAATTAAGTTACAGTGAATAAGAATCGAATCAACTGTAATTGATTCAATGTAAATGATTCACAATTAATATTTAACACTTCATCAATTATTCGTCCAGCGAAAAATTGAGGTTAAAGTATTTTACCAATTCTGGATAAAATATTATTCTGTGGCCAACAGTAACAATATTTTAATTATTATAAGCAAGAGGTAACTTTTAGGATCTTTTGAGTTTAAGACAGTAATTTGATACACAGCACAAGAAACTCGTATATGTGAAAATCAAAACAAGCTTTATTGACTACTTCTAATGATTACAAGAAACTAAGGCTCAACACACACACACATACATACATACGCACACACACACACATTCGCGGAGTTGATATGAGTTATGAAGAAAGTCCCAAATACCAACTAAACATCGCAACCTGAGGAAAATCACAAAAGCAGAGCTTTGGCTTGATTCTTTAGGTTTAAAGGAGTTTCACCAGTTTCCAGCAAGAGAGAGAAGTTTGCTTGTACCTGCGTTTGCTCTGACAGCTGAGGTAATCGGGTTGCTCTGTGACTCGTGTGCAGCGGAATCCCGTTCTGGATTTGCTGTCCTTGAGGTGACGTCTTCTCGGGAAAGCCCTTCGTGGGTTGCGCGGAAGCTTTGAAGTTGTGGCCGGCTGGTGAAACGCGCTGTTCTGAGCAGTTTTCTTCTTTGGAGACTTTGGTCAGATATTTCACGGAGTGTTTTGGAGTCTGGATGTGACGGCTGTTGAATGGTCAGCTGCGCGGCTCGTGGATGAAGTCGGCGACTGTTAGATGGAAAATCAGCCCCGGTAAAGGATCGGTTCTCAACTTCTTCTTTTCAGCATGACCAAAGCAACTTTTCCGCCGTGGTCAAAGTAGCGGTGCTTCGGCTACTGGGCTTCAACGACTGTGCTTCAACTCCGACTTCGACTTCGACCACCAGCTTCTTCTTCTTCTTCTTCTGTGAATTTTATTGGCAGTTTGCAATCTTTGTGCATTACCGCCATCTACTGGACTGAGGTGTGATCACATTGGGTTGTGAGGGGGAGAGAGAGAGAGAGAAAAAAAAAAGAAAAAAAAAAAAGGCTAAATTCTTCTTGCTAAATGTGTTTCTTTGATGAACTCTATCACTGCTTTGGTAGCTGCCTGTGTTTCAGGTAGACTCAACAGGTTGCTCATGGTAACGGAATTCCTCGTTACCCTCTTAAATATTTCTCTCTCTTCAGAATACTGTCTACAGGTCAGAAGTACATGCTTCACGGTTTCTGTTTCTGTACAATATGGGCACATTCCTGTCTCATGTTTCCCTATTATACGTAGACCACTATTCAATCCTGTATGGACCACCAGCTTGTTCGGACAACATAGTTTTAAAGGGGCAAGTTGGCTCCATCCTTCAGATGCGATCCTCCAATGAGACGTTGCTATATGGAGATTTGACACGCCTCGTCTATTGTCTATTGATCACATCGCGTGATATCTGCAGAACATTCTCCTGTTTTATTAACAACTTTATAACGTTTCTTAATATCTTCCTGATACTGAATTTCAATGTTTCATTCACACAGAATTACAGGGAATTATAAATTCTGTATTTAGAGCTCAAACATGACACACTTCTTACACACATATTACTAGACTGACCTAATTAAAACAATGATTACCAGAGAAAGAAAAGGCATACGGGAATACAAACATATAATGCATTGACTCCAACATGTTAGTAATCACATCATGGCATGTGTTATTCTGGATAGAATTAATACTTTAAATGATCAACAATTGTCCTTTTGAGATTGAAGATTGAGTCTGTAAGCATAGAGTCGCTGAACAGCGACCAGAGTCACAAGTGACCGGGTCAAAACGGACTCCTAATCAGGTCTTTTCAGGTCCGTTTAATTAGTGTTTCCTGTTCTGCTTGTTTGATACAAAAGGGTTTTGTGAGCATCTATAAATTTAATGTGATCAGGAAGGCCTCAGAACAGATATTCTCTGTTCTTAAGTCACGTTACCACTTCTCTTAATGCTGACTAGCTGGAATTAGGAACTATCCAGTGCCCCCAAGGATTTTGGTGTCAGCAAATGAATCCTTTGTCAAATGAAGCTTTGTTCGAACACGTTGTTCATTGATAAAGTCATTGGTAAGTTCTGTCGAGCGATGCCCTACAACATCATCCAGTTGTGTCTCTCCAGTCGTCTAATCAGAGATCAAAAATCAAAGCTAAAAAGTAGGGGTGACCGTGCCTTTTCAGTAGCTGCTCCCATATTGTGGAATGCGTTACTCTTCAGTATTAGATTTGCTCCATCCATATCTTTTTTTGAACTAGCATATTGTCAGTGATGAAATGTATTGCATTGTGTGTTTTGTTTTTATGGTTTTCTTATTTATCTTATCATCCAGGTCTCTTTCTGCCCTCATGTAATGGATGTGAGTATGGATTTAAACGCACAGTGACATGTGTTGGTAATTATGACCTTGTGATTTGATTTAAAAAAAAAAAAAGTTAAAAAAAGTTTGACTGTAATGAAGTTTTTAATGGTCTGTACATCTTTCTGTCTATTTTACAGATGTGGATGAGTGTGCAATTTTTCCGAGTGTGTGTGGCGATCATGCTCAGTGTGTTAATATACATGGAAGTTACTACTGTACCTGTGATCCAGGGTTCAACATGATCATCCCAACAGGACAGTGTACAGGTGTTAGAGAGGACTGAGGAGTCCACCTTCTACATTTAATTATTTAGCATAAACTTTAATCCAAAATAAGTTACAAAGCATAAAAGCATAAAAGCATTTGATCATAAAAGACAATATTTGCAGTACACTGTTTGACTTTGAGTAAGCTTAATATATATTATATAATTTGTACTAAAATAATAATTCATGTCAACTGCTCTCTTTTTCTCCTGTCAGATATAAACAAGTGTTTCGGGAATAATTTTTACTGGGACGGATATTTGGAACTACCTCTCGCTGATATGGGCTCAGGTTCTGAAGCAAATTGTGAAGGTGCCTTTTATTTTTACATTTTATTTTTCTGGCCTTTTAATAATTATAATTAATAATATAATTAGATTACCATTAGTGTTGCTGCCGTTGTGTCCAGTGTCCTTCTGCTGCTACAATACTGATGCCAACACCACTGTCACATCAAATGAGCTATACGTGCAATTTGTGTTTAATTATGTTCAGTTATGTTAAAATGACCCATCTTCTCTCTCTCACAGACATCGATGAGTGTAAAGATCCAGATGTTTGTGGCACAAACGCTGAATGCCACAATTATCCAGGCAGCTACATCTGCAAATGTCACCAGGGTTACAGTAACTACGGCAACAACCAGTTAAAATGCATCGGTGAGGATATTAAACAGTGGGGATTGTTCTGTTCATTATTGTTCTGGGGCCGTATTAACAAAACATTTTATCTTACCACTAACAGTTCTCCCAAATAGCAGTAAAAGTTCTTAGCTAAGAGTTTTCTCTTAAAACCTATTCACAAAGCTGCTGAGACAAACTTTTACTAAGGAATAGACTGAAGTCAGAAGCTAAGAGTAAGGGCGGGGTTGACCTCGTTGCTATGGAGTAAACACACAGTGATTGGCTGATGGGGAGGAGTCAGCGATTTAATCATAGAAATATTGTAGAATGAGGTGTCATGTTTCCATATTAAAATAAAGGTTTAAAAATACAAATGTTGCATTATTCAAATAAATATTTTTTAATGAAAATGTTGCCATAGTCAAAATAAAATGTTGCCATATTGTTGCCATAAAGTTTTTAAAATGTAGGCTAAGTGAAGAGAATGAGAATGCAGAATTCAAGCGACAAATTATGTTTTATAAACAAAGTTTGGGAGAAACACATTCAAACGGTCTAATCAGCTCGAGAGGAGGAATATATAAACAGACGAGACCCGACTCGCCTATTGTTACTTAAACAGTTTTCTGCATCCCTCCGCCACCCCGCTCCTCACTCTCGGCTGGGGATACGGAGATAACTTTGGGTTTGGGCTAAATTCCAAGCTCGGAGCCCTCCATCCCCTTGGACAGCACACCAAATACGCTTATTACATATATATTTTTTACTCTATTCAATCATTTGTAAGTGTGAACTCATGAAAACCACTGCCACAGGTAATCAAACAATATTTATTTATTTGTTGAAGATTTATTTTTACCGTCTCATTGTAGATTCAAATCTATAAATCAAAATGTATTGCATTTATGAAGAAAAAGTTCAGCATCTAAGGCTCTGTCGCTATTGCCTCAATGGTGTTCAGTGTCTTTGGGTGGATTAGGACTGTTTGTGATTTGGTCTTAGTAACTTAGGAGTCCTCTTGACTACTCCTAACGTTTCACAGATTTAGGAGCTAGATTTAGCGCTAAAATGCTTTGTGAAATACTCTTAGAGCAAAAATTTAGGACTCCTAAAATTAGGACTGACACGCCCATTATTTTTAAGAGTTTCTCCTAAATCTGCAAGTTAGGAGCTACTTTTAGCCTTAAGATGTTTTGTGAATACGGCCCCTGGTCATTATGCAGCAGCTAATTAAAATTCCGGTAATCAGTGCACTATAGTATATTTGTTTATTTTGATGTTTGCTGTTGTTGTGCACAGAAATTAACTGCGATCAGTTTAAACCTGAGCCTGATGCAGAACACACCCCGGAGAAGGTAGAATGTGAACTTCTGCTTATTATGATTATGATGATTATTACACATATGCCCAGCTAACAGTGAATGCCTTAATTCAGCTGTGTAAAGATGCTTACCCTGCAAACAAGCAAATTCTCAGCCGGCCCTGCACTGGCAGCCCTAAGTGGGCTCTGAGAATTTGCTCATTGGCAAAATGTTGGCCTCTTAGCACTGGTCCTGCACGGGCAGCCCTCACTTAGCCTCCAGGAAGCCTTTGTGCTGTTTTATTGAAAATAATAAAGTTTGAAGTCACCGTTATGGAGGAAAGAGCTTGCTTTAGTTGGGTTTTTGACCCTTGACTTCTTAACTTTAATATTTCTCTGGCTGCTATAACTGTGTGTTTCTGAAGCATGTTTGTTAGTACAAGTTGTGAAAAGTAAAACGGATTTGATGATTCATTCATCATGTAGTTCCCTGATTCACTGATCTCACTCAGAGTCTGATCTCTGAGGACATTATTTAGATTAATAATTTTCAGAGGTGTATAGTCCGGGGGTCAGAAAGTAAAAGACCTGCCATATTTTTTATTCCACCCACTGAAGCAGTGTTAAATTTGATTAAGATATTTAAGTGATTAATTGAGTGATGATTGACCATTATTGAAGACACCTGATGATAACAAGCAGAATCACCAAAGGAGAAAATCAAAATTTTTAAGCCACCATCATTGAGATTAGGTTTTGCTTTAGTTGATCTCTTGACCCTTGACTTTTTAATATTAGATTTTGTATGGGCTGTTGTAACTGTTATAACAGCCAGACAAGCAAAGAAAAAAAGATGATCAGGTGGTGTTGGTTATGTTTTCACATAATCATTATTTGACCTGAATCACTGAACTCATTTAGAGCTCAATCTCTGAGTTAGATTTACATTATTGATTACAGCAGCACTGTGATTCTACAGAAGATCAGCTTTATCAATATAATCTGAAGGATTTCACAAAAGCTGTTCTCACAAAACAAGGTACTAAAGTCACAAAAAAAAAGCTTTTTGTTGATTGTCACCATTGTTGAGGTTCATACGCTGATTCTCGATGGCTGTGTGAGTCTACATGAGGCTTGTTTGCAGAATATAGATTCTGATTTCTGTGTGTCTTCTTTTAGTTGAAGCATTTGATGTCACTGATGAAGAACAGCTGTGAGTCACTGAATGATCCACAAGCAAAACATTTCACTGGAGAGATGTTACTGGAGGTTAAACACACACTGTGTAATATATTTATGTAGTAGATTGTGTTCATACGCTTTCACAGTGGCTGAATAAATTTCACTGATTCATTCCACAGAACTTTTGCAGTTCCACTGATGATCTGCTGACGAATGGAAACATCGCTGATGGAGAGATGTTGAGTCAGTTTCTGGACACGGTGGAGAACAGCATGCGTCTGATCGGACCTCAGCTTAAAGAGCCTGTGACCAGGATGGAGATTCACAACACCTGTGAGACACAAACATTTATGTATGAAACATGCTGTGTGTTTAATTAAGATTGTTTCATAAAGCTGTTGTTCATGTGAATCACAGTCGCTGAGGTTGCAGTCACACGGAATCAGACTCCACCCAGTGGGAGTGTCACTCTGAGCACAGACTCCGCCTTCTTCAACGCCAGCTGGGAAACAGTTGTAGGGGAATCATATCCAGGTACAAACACACACACAGTCATGGACACACATGCACATGTACAAATGACAGCATCAGCACCAGTGGTTTAGTCAGGGCCATACGCACGTATACACCGTATACTTACTTTTTTGCCTGGGGCTGTTTGCATATTACTACTTCTAAGGATCAGTATTTGTGTATACCCACTTGTATTTTTGCTTAGAAAGTCTATAATCTATTGTCATTAGCTTCCCCTTTAACTGTGTGCCCAATGCTGTTGTGTAAACTCGCCATTCTTTGTTGTAATTGGTGCATTAGCACTTTGTAGTGATATTAGCTAAAAGGGGAAATAATTAATAATTATCCATAACTTGTCTGGGTAATAGTACACCACTTATTTTTTTAGGGCTACACCATTGATGAGCACCTTTGTTATGAGATTTAAATGTTGTTGTCCTATAGGTTTTGCGTTTGTGGCACTGGTCAGTTTTAAAGATATGAACTCATCCAGCGATCAGTTCCACAAGATCAGCAGAGAGAGATCAGATGATACAAAGAGAAACATCACTTATCAACTCAACTCGAATGTGGTCACGGTTGTTGTCAGTAATCCAGAAACCAAACGTCTTTCTGAGCCAGTGACGCTCATCTTTACACACGAGCAGGTGAAGATGTTACACATGTGCATTCCTTGTTTGAAATTCCACTCTTATAGATCCAGCTCAGAGCAGCATTAACTCCTGCTTTGTTTCCAACCTTTTACCAAACTTTTCTTCTCACTTCTCAGGAGAGGGTGTGGTCTGGGGGCGTGGCATACATATGTGTGTTCTGGAATGAGACTGAGGAGGCGTGGTCTGAGCGGGGCTGTGAGAGGATGTGGTCTAACATCACTCATACAATGTGTTCCTACTCTCATCTCAGTAGTTTTGCTGTTCTGATGGCTTTCTTCCCTTTGCAGGTACTTTGGTGGCCCAGAAAAATGTCACATATTTAATTCAGATTTTAGATGGAATGATGAATTTTCCCCTCTGTCTCTCCTCCAGGACTCGTTTGAGCTGGTGTTGATCACACGTGTGGGTTTAGGTCTGTCTCTGGTCTGTTTATTTCTCTGTATCCTGACATTCCGGTTCTGCCGCTCAATCCAAGGAACCCGAAACAGCATTCATCTTCATCTGAGCGTGTGCCTCTTCATCGCAGACCTTGTCTTCCTCTGCGGGATCTCCAGTACTCACAATCAAGTATGTTTGACACCCGATGGTCAATGCACCCCACCATTGTTTATGTACAATCTCTTTCTAGGGCTTGCTCAGTGGTTCCCTGCTAGACTCTATCAAAAAAAAATATGCCTTTGTCAAACTTTGTGGCAGTCTGGCAACTTCTGCCTAATGTTTCTCAGCGGGTTCTGAATACTGTGTATAAAGTTACAGAAATCAGTTTGCCTCCCATTCACCTTGTATCAATGGGGTGTTAGAAAACAGCACTGAACCAAAATAAATCAAGAATTGCATCCACTCTTGCCAAAAAAGTCCATAGACGTTTTACCGCTTGCAGAGAGAGTGGCAATGTTTTTTTAGCCAGTACTTTATTGCACCCAAAAAAGACTGGGGGCTGCATCCAATTTTGGATCTGCATGGCCTGAATCATACTCTGAGGACAACTCTGTTTCAAGATGCTAACACTCAAACTCAAATTGTCTCAAATTCAATTCGAGGATTGGTTTAGATCTAAAGGATGCTTATTTCAACATTGACATTTTGCCAGAACACAGGAAGTTTCTCAGGTTTGCTTTCTGGGGAAAAGCTTACCAGTATTGAGTTCTTCCTAGCCTTGACAAACTAGTGCATGGATCCTGCTCTGTCTCCTGTGTGACTCTATGGCATTCATGTACTCAATTATATAGATGGTTGGTTGATTTTATCCCATGAAATTGAGATCTTGTATGTGCTCACGCGAAGCATTTGGAGCTCAGATTAAATCTCAAGAATATTGTGCTATCTCCCTCTCAGAGAACCACTTTTCTATGAGTTGTATGGAACTCTTCAATGATGCAGGCATGTCTGTCTCCTGCACATGTAGACTCAATCTTAACTGCCATGAAAGGCATTAGGCCAGGCCAGGAGTTCAGAAGACAATTAGATCTCATGGCGGCAACAGCCAGAGTGATTCCATTGGGTCTGCTGCACATGAGGTCATTCAAGTTCTTGTTCAAGGACCAGGAGTTTCATCTACTGAACCATTCTTCCTGAGTAACAAGGGTTATGTACAAAGGACTTTGTACCCTTCAGCTTTGAAAGAGACATTGGTTTCTAAACTTGGGCCCCATCTTCAGGGACTATGGCCTGTGGGACTATGGCCTGTGGGACTGTGGCTTGAGGAGTGGCGACTCAATCCACAAGTGGTGGTGTCGATTTGACAGAGATACGGTGGAGCTGAAGTGGATCTGTTTGCCAACAAGAAGACGACCCACTTCCCCTACAACCCACTGTTGCCCTGATAGCTAAGGCCTATATGCTGGTCACAAGTTCCTTCTTGGAACCACAAGCTCCATTTGAACCTTTGGAGTCAGTGTTGGAAAAAATGTTGCCTTAACTACTCTAAAAAAGGATAGTAGACCTGCAGCCTTTATCAGTAGCCCCCTCCTGTTTGGATTTTGCTCCTGGAATGGTCAAGCTTATTACCACATCGGACTATATCTCTAAGTTGCCTTCTGCAAATAGTCAGCCTATTTTTTTTGCAAGCTTTCTTTCCTCATCCTCATGAATCTTGGACACAAGAAAATCTTCACCTGCTATGTCCAGTCTGGGCTTTGAGGATATGTGTCCACTGCTTGGGACAGTGGTGTAAATACCCTCAGCTCTTAGTCTATTTTGGTGGCCACAATAAGGGAAATGTGGTCACTAAACAGTAGGGATGTACTCAAAGCCTAATGATATGTTTGGAAAGGAAATTATGCATTCTACAGAGCCCCTAAAGTGTAAAAATAAGTTCTCTCGCAATTATATAGTTGGGAAATTATATTGTATGTTAGCGATGCTTAAATGAGAATACTAGTGCACTGTTTATGAAGGCTATATCTTTAACACCAAGCATATCTGCAGACTCTGTTGATTTTCTCCTTGATTCTTTTAACTCAAAAGTACAGAACGTTATTGATAACATTGCTCCTGTGAAAGTCAGGAAGAAAAGTGGCAGACAAAAAGCACCGTGGAGAAACTCAACAGCAGTGCAAAATATGAAAAGACAATGCAGAAAAACTGAGCGCATGTGGCAAAAGACAAAACTCGAAATCCATTATCACATCTATAAAGATATTCTTCATGCTTTCAATGTGGAACTAGGCAAAGTTAGACAGACCTTCTTCTCAAATATTATAAACAGAAACTTAAACAACACCCGCAATCTTTTTGCTACTGTAGAGAGACTAACAAACCCCCCAAGTCAGATTCCCAGTGAAATGCTCTCAGACAGCAAATGCTGTGAGTTTGCTTCCTTCTTCTCTGAGAAAATTAATAATATCAGAAAGGCAATCAGCACATCCTTGAGCTGCACCGGAGTAAAACAGATCAGATCACAACCTCAGAAAGTAGCTATTATGTCTGTTTTCGAAGCAATTGATGGTAACATTTTGGAAGAAACAGTACAGCACCTTAAAACATCAACCTGCGCCCTTGACACACTTCCCACATCTTTTTTCAAAAGCGTGTTTAACTGTTTAGAAGCAGATCTCCTAGAAGTGGTAAACGCCTCACTTCTCTCTGGGACTTTTCCAAAATCCCTGAAAACTGCAGTTGTTAAGCCCCTCCTGAAAAAGAGCAATCTGGATAACACCATATTGAGCAACTACAGACCAATCTCAAGTCTTCCTTTCATAGGCAAGATCATTAAAAAAGTTATTTTCAATCAGCTGAACAAAATCTTAAGCTTGAATGGATATTTTGACAACTTTCAATCTGGTTTCCGACCGCATCACAGCACAGAGACAGCACTCTTAAAGATAATAAATGATATTCGCCTAAACACAGATTCAGGTAAATTATCAGTGCTGGTTCTTCTTGATCTCAGTGCTGCGTTTGACACTGTCGATCACAACATTCTTCTTGACAGGCTGGAAAACTGGGTTGGGCTTTCTGGGATGGTCCTTAAATGGTTCAGGTCATACTTAGAAGGGAGAGGTTATTATGTGAGTATCGGTGACCATAAGTCTGAGTGGACATCCATGACATGCGGAGTCCCTCAAGGTTCAATACTCGCACCCCTCCTGTTCAACCTATATATGCTGCCACTGAGCCAAATAATGAGAAAGAACCAAATTGCATATCACAGCTATGCAGATGACACCCAGATTTACCTAGCCCTATCACCTAATGACTACAGCCCCATTGACTCCCTGTGCCAATGCATTGATGAAATTAAAAATTGGATGTGCCTAAACTTCCTTCAGTTAAACAAAGACAAAACTGAAGTCATTGCATTTGGAAACAAAGATGAAATTCTCAAAGTGAACCACTCTACCTTCACTCTAGGGGTCAAACAACTAAAAATCAAGTCAGGAATCTTGGTGTGATTTTGGAGTCAGACCTGAGTTTCAGTAGCCATGTAAAGACAGTAACTAAATCAGCATATTATCATCTCAAAAATATTGCAAGAATTAGATGCTTTGTCTCCAGTCAAGACTTAGAGAAACTTGTTCATGCTTTCATCACCAGCAGGGTGGATTATTGTAATGGGCTCCTCACTGGTCTTCCCAAAAAGACCATAAGACAGCTGCAGCTCGTACAGAATGCTGCTGCCAGGATTCTGAGCAGAACCAGAAAACATGAACACATCACACCAGTCCTCAGGTCCTTGCACTGGCTTCCAGTTGCATTTAGAATTGATTTTAAAGTACTGTTACTTGTTTATAAACCAATCAATGGCCTAGGACCTCAATACATTGCAGATATGCTCATAGAATATAAACCTAACAGATCACTCAGATCATCAGGATCAAGTCACTTAGAAATACCAAGGGTTCACTCAAAGCAAGGAGAGTCTGCTTTTAGCTGTTATGCCAGCCGCAGCTGGAACCAGCTTCCAGAAGAGATCAGGTGTGCTCCAACAGTAGCCACATTCAAATCCAGACTCAAAACACATCTTTTTACCTATGCATTTGCTGATTGAGCACTGTGCTATGTCCGAACTGTTTGCATTTTATTTTATACGTATTATCTTTTTATTCTTTTAAATTCCTTTTCCTGTTTTTATTTAATTTTTAATGTATTTTATTTCTTTAACGTATCATCTTGTTTTCTGACTTTCAATGCATTTTAAATATTGCTGTCTATTTGAAAGAGCTGGGAGAATTAGGAAGAAAGCATTTGTGATTAGGTTAAAACTTGCTACAAACCATGGGGAAATTTGAGCTGTGGTGCATGGTTAAGATATCTCTGGATTACAGTCAGGACACTTTCCAAAGGGGGAAATTTCCAAAGGGGAAATTTGAACTGTGTTGCATAGATAAGATATCTCCGGAAGGGGGGATTAGGGCTGTGTGGTGCAGTTTGAGGTGTCTTGGCAAAAGGGGAGATTGAAACTTTGTGTATCAGTTTGAAGTGCCTTAACAGGTAGCAGTCCTGTCGTGAGGAAGATCCATTCAGATCTGCTCTGATGGATAGATCCGTTTAGATCCACTCTGATGGACAACAGCAACAACAACAACAACAAAAAACTCCCTGAGACTTCCTAGCTCATCCATCCAGATAGCAAAATTCTCTGTTTTTACTGTTATTTCTATTCCTTATGTTCTATTTTTATTATTCTTCTTTATGTAAAGCACTTTGAATTACCATTGTGTATGAAATGTGCTATACAAATAAAATTGCCTTGCCTTGCCTTTGCTGGCATCAGGAAGCCACTATCAATATTTGGCGTATTGAAATTGCCTTTGAATACACACTTGCTTTTCACATCCCAGCAGCCTTGGCAAGGAACTCAGCAGCACCGACAAAAAAAACCCCAAACAACAAATCATCATACCTTTATAGCTTTGATCCCTGATTTCTAATGCAACACAGGTGGTTATCTCTTCCCTGGCAAAACATGAGAAAAATATTGTGGATACTTCTAACATCACAACTCCCCTTATTTGGGATGAGCGGCTTACACCTTTCTTATGAGGCGCACCATATGGCTTCACCTTTAGGGGTTAGGGCTCACTCTACTAGGAGAATGGCATCTTCTAAGGCTCTTACCAAGGGTGCACCATTGCATGAGGTTAGTGCTGCAGCAGGATGGTTGTCTCCACATATGTTTTTAAAATGTTATACTTAGACACGGATTCAACCCCAAGATCTCAGGTTCTTTAGGGATGATCCAGGTCGTTCTGCTTTCAACAGTTGTCTTTGCCAGAGTTCACAGTTGTACCTAGCGTGGCAACGTGGGTATTGTCGTTCCCACAGCTTCAACACCATGGCACAGTGTCTAAGTTCCTATTTGACTGGAAATGTCTCAGGATTCATATGTTACCAGGTTCCCTGAGGAGGGAACCAGATGCTGAGTCGCGTTGCCACGCCTTGTTTAGGCCTGTACATCTCGTTCAGACAATTAGAATCTGATGACATGCATTTATGGTTTCTGTGACATGCTATGCTAAGTTATCATGCCATGCTATTGGCCAGCTGGATTGGCTTGTGTATACGCATGCTTAAGATGCTGGTTTTAGTTAATGACTAATAACACTGGTTTATTTAACACAAAAATGTAAAATGTTTATTGTAAGCAAAAAAAGAGTCTGACATGTCTAGTTCTCTCTCAGATAGCGTGTGCGATTGTGGCCAGCCTGCTTCATTTCTTCTTCTTGGCCGCATTCTGCTGGATGCTGCTGGAGGGGGTTCAGCTCTACCGGATGGTTGTGGTGGTGTTTTACACTATATTAAAACATCTCTACATGTATGCCATGGGATATGGAGTCCCTATTGTCATTGTTGCCATCTCTGCCATTACCTTCCCAAAGGGATACGGCACCCAAAGACAGTGAGTTTCTGAGTTCATGCTGTTTATCTGTGCAGTTGTGTGCATGTGTTGATATTCTGATCATATATTCTTTCCAAGCACATTTTACTAATTCCAAACTAAATCAATCCTAATAATTACTATTAAGATTGTATGCATTCATGGACAGAGAAATTAACATTTACAGATTATACTTCCACATTTTTGTATTCCCTTCCTATGGACAGTTGAATTAGTTAGGGTTAATACAACAGTTATTGTAAGGGTAGGGTTATCACTGGAAATTGTATCATACTATGACACTGCCTACATTGTGCTGGATCCTTCACTGAAAACCAAAAGTAACTCACTCCTGCTAAACATTTACTCATTTAATTCTTGCACACTGGAGCAATACAAGTCAATACCATTATGACTAAAAGTTTGCTAAGAAGAATTTACTACTAAAGCAAGGTGGTATTTGACTCTGGTAAGCATTAGAATTAGAATGCAACATGCCATCTTATCCCAAGCTTTACTCACCCTCAAGCCTAGGTGTATTTGACTTTCTGATGAACAGAATCAGAGAAATATTAATAAATATCCTGACGCATCCAAACTTTATAATGGCAGTGAATGGGACCAACGAGTATGAAGCTCAAGAAAGTTCAGCCATCCATCATAAACGTTCTCCACACGGCTCCGGGGAGTTGATAAAGTCCTTCTGAAGTTTGGGAAAAGGACCAAAAGTATTGATTACTTCTTACATGCAAACAAATCATTTAAATCAAGGTTCATGGCTGCAATGTAAACACAAGCCTGTTGAAAAATGTCCCTAACTTCCTGTATGAATGAGTTGTCCATAAAGTAAATAATTTCATGGGTTATCTAAGTAATACACCATATGAAATGGTCATTCTGAACCAGAACTACAGTTAGGCTCGAGTCAAAAATTCAAGAAATTAATATTTGGTATCAACACAACCACCTGACCTCCAATAATTTATTGTTAGGCATTAGAAATGTTCCTTCAGATACTTTATGGTCAACTTACTAAATCATTCATGAGCCTCTGATTCATTTTCAAAGGGAATATGAAAGGGAAAGAGGGATGAATTAGTCTTTTGTGTGTGTGTGTGCTTGTAACCATGTGACTAATTTATCATTCTGTTCCAGCTGTTGGCTCTCTCTTGATGGTTATTTCATCTTGAGTTTTTTCATACCCGTCTGCATCATCGTCATCCTCAACTGTTTTGTCTTCATCATCACTGTGTGGAAACTGGCTAAAAAATTCTCCAGTCTCAATCCAGACCTCTCCAAACTCAAACAGATCAGGTGCGTGTGTTATTTTACTATCAGTCATATACTATTATAGTTTTTATGAGTCAGTCATTAATTTTGTATTATCGCAGTGGTTTTGATGAATTATATTTTCTGCAGGAGTTTTACACTGACCGCAGTGGCTCAGTTGTGTGTTCTCGGCGGGACGTGGATCTTTGGCTTCTTCCTCTTCCAGGAGAAAGGGACTGAAGTCATGTTGTACCTCTTCATCATCTTCAACAGCGTACAGGGGGCGCTCATCTTCATCATGCACTGCCTGATGTCCAAACTGGTACAACATGACAACAGAAAACACTGACGATATATTGGTGATGTCTGATGAAGTATCGCATTGTTGAAAATAACAGTCTATTACCAGACGATCATTGAAAATATTGGAAAAAAATAACAAACATATTTCACATAGCCCTTCAGTTACCATGCACATATTTATTCACATGGAATAGCATGAATGAAATATTTTCTATAGTAGTTAGTAGGGTAAGGAATAGAACATCTATTCTGGAATCTGAAACTTAAGATCAGGAACTGAATAGACCTACTTGTTATAAAATGTACATTTCGATTTGGATTATTAATTCCTTTAAACCATTCTAAAAGCATGAGAAGACACTAAAGAAAACATCCAAAGTGCACATAGAAAGCCACCTCACAGGCTGGTGCTTGGACAAATAAAATTATGTCAAAATATCCCTGTAAACACAGTCGGTTTTGTTTTAAGTGAACAAGTACTGTTTTAAGTGAACACAGTAGCCTATATTGGATCTGTGCATTGACAGAATCCTAATACACCAACCCAAAAAATTAACTGCATATCCTATAAATTCGGAAGGGGCAGTCTTTAAGATATTGGTATCAATGTCAGCATTGGCCATTGTAAAATCCATATCAGTTGAACACTACTCTGAACGTATACAATTGGGGGTGGGCAGAAACTGTAATTTATTATTTAGTCAAATATAATTTCCTTTAGCTGTTTTGTCGCCCCCTTCAGGTCAGGACGGAGTATTACAATCTGTTTGTCCGAATGTGCCCACAAAAGAAGAAAGCAGAACACAGTGTCAGCCAGACCAGCAGCAGTCAGGTATGCTAGTGAGTCTGTTTGAGTGTTTTGAATATTAAAGCAGCATTTGCGGTTTCAGCTTCTCTCTTCTTCCCTTGACTTTTACAGAGACCTTTGCAGAGCCACGGCAGCACAGCAGAGTCACAGTTATAAAGTACTTGTCGTGTCCCTGATTTTGTACACGGTACACAAATGGTTGTTGTCATCCGATGAATACTGCAAATGTGGGTTCATCACATGGCATATGCGTCAATGACAAAAAGGGACAAAAATGTATCCAGTGCAACTGCAATTACTTTATTACATTTAAATTTACTATGTCTCTTACAGTATATTTAACAATGTTATTTCATATTTCACTCCTAATAGTCTATTCATAAATGCATTCTATCTACCACTATATCCACACATTATAGTATGAAACTAAAATCACCAATAGGTGGAGGCAAATCATTGTCTTAACGAGCGAGTCATTGAATCATTCACTCAAAAGGTTTGTTTAAATGGCTGATTTATTCAGGCACAAAGCAGTTGATGAATGAGTCTTTAAGCTCAGGGATTCATTCAGTAACCAGTATCCCTGTGTTCTCCCTCAGTCTTTGTCAGATCACATCAATGTAGTATGTCAATGTAGTACGTCAACGTTTTACTTCAGTTTATACGTTTGTGTTGATGGTGTTTCCCGCAGAGATGTTCACGAGTCTTTTATCTGGAGTCCGAGTCAAGTCTGAAGTCTTTAAGCTGGAGTCCGAGTCAAGTCTGAAGTCTTTATCACTGAAGTCTGAGTCAAGTCTGGAGTCTTTTGTCACGAGTCCGAGTCGAGTCTCGAGTCATTTAAAAAAAAAAAAAAATCTCATAATCAAATCCTATGTTTTATCCTAGGGCTGGACAATAATTCAATATCAATATATATCGCGATATAATTTTTTTCGATAACGGTGATATGATTTTTAAACACATTTCCGGTATTTCGATACATTACAGCATTTCTCACTGACTTGAGGCGCAGCGGTTGACCCTCTGTACACAAATACAAATTACACATTATATTCCATTTTCTGATGAGCTTCTCATTGTGTCTGATGGCGTGAAGAACAGCATCTGTTGACAGAATATACCAAAAATATAAGACTCTTTATATGTTCAACCCTTTATTCGCGTTTACAATAGTCTGTCTAAATCCTACATTGAACCAATACTATTTTTGAACAGTAAATGAGGATTAGCAGCAGGGAACTGTATCAGAATGGCATGTCGATATTGTTTTCGGTACATAGTCAAGCATAAAACACTTTATGAATTAATATCATACAGAATACGGGCCGATTTGACCAATCATATGAATGTTTTGGTGCTGCATACAAACATGTGCCATAAACCACCACACAAAAACTCAAAAAGGAGATATCAAGCCGAAATATCGCTCTCCGTTTGTTAAAGAAAACAAAATAAAGTTTGTTAACTGGTAGACTACAACTCACCTCCCAATAGCAGCACTTTTCTCCGGTTCTTTCAGGATCGCGTAGGCCATTAGATTAGCCGGTTGTCGTCGCCATCACGGTCAGTCTGCGATGTCACTTGATTGAACTGGTCAGAATCCCCAAGATTGAGCGATGTATTGCGCTTTCAGTGTTTTATTAAATAAATTAAACATTGCGACATTATACTTCACCTGAGTGACTGAGCGAGGGGATTCAGACGACGACCGTGACGTCAGCAGCTCTGATTGGCTGAAGGCAGTGAGCAACAAAATCTGATTGGTCACAGACCAAGTTGAAGAGACTTTTGAATTCCTATAAGTTTAATCACTCAACATATTTTTTCGCATGTAACGTTACTTGTGCTGCTGGTGTGTTGTTTAATATAGATTTGTGTGTACGATTGTAAAATGATTCTGCCAGTGTAAACTTAATAAACATTTACACATATTTGGAAATTGTATAGGCTACACTGCATATACTAAATGGGCTTGTAATGCATTCATACTGAAATAAATAAGCACAAGTAATATAATGAATTCCAAGGATGAATAAGTAAACTTAAAAAATATACTCAAATTTAACATTAGATACACTACAACTTCAGGATATTAAATAATGTATTTTTTAAATATACTTTCAGTGCAATGTTACAATGATCATTTTCAGCACACTGTTAAAATATACCTCAAATATATTTTTATAAAGTGCACATAAATACACTTTTAAAAAATAAACTTAACTTACACTTAAAGTATATTTTTCTAAAATATATTTTTTAGAAAATATACTAAAGTACAATTATTTTAAAGTGTGTTAAAAGTTGCATTGTGAAAATATGATACTAATATACTTTTTATATATTTAATGATAGTACATTTTTTGTTAGTATATTTGCAGTGTACTATAGAAAAAGGGAATATATTTAAAATACAATAAAGTATACTTTTTTTTCACTAGGGTAATCATGCGCAAATAACCAGAACACGCATGACAATAACAACATCAACAAAGTTTCAATATAATGCAACAACGCTACGCACAAGCTTCCACTTTTAAGAGGACGAGTGACAGACACAGGCTCAGTAACAGAAAGCACGGTTTTTTTCAGCCGCGTAAAAGAAACATTGCAGCAATAGGATAGGCCTATTAAATGGCCGTGAAGCTAGCATTATTATCATCATCATAACACAACGGTTATGAAAATTAGAACGACAGTAGGCTACATTGAATTAAATTGCAATGAAGTTACAAACGATCCACAACATTAAAGAGAATAAGCTCCGAAATAGATCAAATAAATAAAAACGAGGATCAATCTGAAACTTTTTAAGTGCGACAATAAAATTAGCCTACACACGATCCACAACATAATTA
The DNA here is from genome assembly GCA_036281575.1 of Ancherythroculter nigrocauda. Classification (NCBI taxonomy): domain Eukaryota; kingdom Metazoa; phylum Chordata; class Actinopteri; order Cypriniformes; family Xenocyprididae; genus Ancherythroculter; species Ancherythroculter nigrocauda. The sequence continues at coordinate 4,898,758 of VTFQ01000003.1, forward strand.
AGTAACAAAGAGCATAGCCTGCAGTGCATAAAAGAGCAGTGCGTAGAAGACAGCTAAATTATGGGCGTCGGAAGCAAAACAATGTGGTGGGTCTTCCCCCCAAAATTTTGATTTCCTTGGTGTACAAATGTGCATTTTAAGACGTTTAAGGACAAAAAAAATTGGATAACAAAAACTTAAAAACCATGTCAACAAATACATACATTCATGCACAGTTTTGAGGCAGCTTTAATCACATGTTTGGTCATTTCATTACTTAATTTACAACAGAATAACGACGGTGCATGCCCGTAATTTCTTTTGCGCTTTTAAGCTATAATAATCTATGCAGCGCGCGCCGGCGCATTTGCGTGAGCAATTCTTGAGTTTGCGCCTCGAGCACAGTATAGCCTAACGGCGGGTTGGAGTTTTATTGACATAGCCTGACAACATTTCATCTGACCGCAGTTCACTGTTGTTCAACTGAAAGTCCCCCGTCCTCACCGCGCTGAGGCGAAGTTGGAATGCGCGTCTGAAAAGTGTCCCTTTTGCTATGGTCGTAAAGAGACATTTCTTTTTAAACGCAGTGTTTTATTTGTCAATGGTTTAAAAATATTTTTATTTTTGGTATTTTTTATGCTCTGTTGGTGGTGTGTGGAGTAGTATCACCGAGAATATTTTTTTTTTTATCCCACCGGAGATAAAAAATAATTCAGCAGAGGCAGGGATAGATAAATAGATAGATAGATAAGCAAGGTGCGTGGCTCGTGCGCAAAACTTGCAGCAGACACAAGAAGCAAGTCCGTTTTGTACAAAGTATGGTGATCCCGTCTTTAAAAGTGCATTAAAATAGAAACAAAGAAAATAGTAACTGAACAAGGAAAGCACTAGAAATTTTGGAAACAAGTCAGTTTAATAAAGTTATTTCATCATTGGGCTCTGTGCTTTGAGAGGGCATTGACATATGACGCGCTCTGAAAAATGAACAGACAAATGCTTAATTAGAAACGGTAAAAGTGAGTGGGTCCAATATCATTTGTCTTAAAAAGTGGGTGGGTCTTGTTGTCCCACCCACATACAATGGTTCCGACGCCCATGAATTATAGTTTTTATTTAAAATAAAAGCGATTACAAAGGAAATGTTTACTGTTCATGTTTTTTTTTAATTGTATGGAAAAATCCCACTTAAAAAAACAGACCGCCATTACATTTTTCCTCTCGCGCACCCCCTGGTGGCAGCTCGCGTACCCCTGGGGGTGCGCGCACCACACTTTGGGAATCCCTGATTTAGAGGGAACGCCTCCCAAAACCCGTGCACGAGTATCGGAACACGAGTGTTTACCACCGGCATTCGCTGTGTTATTAAGCCGGGCACACATTTAACGACTAGCTAAAATATTCTGACTATGCTCAACATACAGCGATAGTTTCCTGCTCCTGAAGCAGATTTATATACTTTCACATGGAATTTGAACACCGACTGTAATCGCAGACTGAAAGCAACTGGCTCTGACTGGACGCGTTTGAGCGCGATCAGTCATATCAATTTACATTCATAATCGGCCTTACAATCGTTAAGTGTGTGCGTGACTTAAAGCCGTGGATTCATTATGTCGGACTCACCGCAGGTGACTCATAATCTGCAGTTGTTACTCCTGTCTCCTGACAAAAAACATTGCATGCGGCGCCTGAGTGTGGAAAGTTACAGCCGCGCGTCTCTCACATGGATCGTCATGGCATTGACTGACAAGCCAGAGGGCCAATCCGCGCACGTCTCTCACAAGGAACGTCATGGGAGTGATTGACAAGCCAGAGGGCCAATCGTTTACGCGATTGGCTGATGTTTTTAAGGCCCTACCTCGTGCACAGATGATGTATATTAATATTATTACTTTCAGTGCACCTAATAAATAGTCTTTTATCAGTTAGTAAAGACAGTTTCAGGTAATATTGCAAAAATGTATAAAACAAAACATCCTCTTTAGCACCTTTAAGAACCACTGGAATAATTTAGGTTGCTTCTGTCTTTTGTTTCGCAAGTGGATGGTCTTACATTTTAAATCATGCATTGAGGAAGTAAAAAGCCTCCAAATAATCCCTTAGAAGTATGAATGTGAAAGTGAAACTGTAGTTGGGTTTTTAAACAGTTGAGAGAAATCATTTATGATGGCTTTACAATACGAGACTGGGGTTATTGAAAATCATAACTATAATATAACGATAAAAATAAACTGGATTGTCTGTTTGTATACTAATATTTGCTGCATATACATTTAAATACATTAAAATATATATTTCATTCAAATCATTTTGTCCTGTTATTATGCAGAACAGTAGTCCTCATTTTTAGAGCTTTTTTTAGATGTCTGATTATTATATATTATATTATATTATATTATATTTTATTAGTAAGATTTAGAGGTCACCTGTGAGAGGTCAAATCATCTCATTTTTAAGTCTTGTCAGCTTATTACTCTGTAAGTCACTTTCAAACCAAGCAGCTTTCTGTTGAATTCATGCGACCAATTGTAATATAAGTAAAATCTGTGAATTTCAATCTTTTAGATTCCTAATAAAAATTTTCCTGAAAATTTTTCACAGCACAATGATAAATGTGATCACAACTTCTCAGTAAAATAAAGTGCATACTTTGATGTGGCATGTGCATAATCAATAACCATTAGAAAGACCGATTGTCTTATTGTTTTGCAGATGTTTGGGCCATTTTATTTTCATTTGAATTCAACTGTACACCATTAACCATATTAGTGTTTTTCACCCTCAGTTGTACAGAAACAACAGGCAAACAAACAAAGATATTACATATCTTAACTTGCAGTAATTATCATTTAACATTAATAACCAAATGATTGTTAAAGTATAACAAATGATCATGTATTCTGTGTAAAATCCATCCAATGGGTGTTAAATCTCACACAGACACACGGAGCAGTTTGTCGGGATCAAGAACGCAGCATAGAGGGGTTCAGTGAATGTGGTGTTGAATGTGTGTAAGTGTGTGAGTGTGTGTGTGTCAGAGACACTGTAGAAGGACAGAGTGCCGGCCGACACGTCCACATACACTCCTACTCTAGTAGAAGATGAAGGGAAAGGTATATTAGTGGGACAACCATTGTGCCAGGCGATGTAGCCAAAGCCAGAACACTTCAGTTGCCAAGACCGTGTATTACGACCAAACGAATAGTCATTATCAGCTCCTTTACTCCTCGTTCCTTTATATGTCACCACTATACCAACACCCATCTGCCCGCTCCATTCAACCTCCCAGTAACAGCGTCCAGTCAGACTCTTCTGACTCAGAACCTGCGGCTCCCAATCGAATCTCTGCGCATGATCCGGATACGGCTGCTTCTCTCTCACATGTGTCGCCTTCCGGTTCCTCTCTGACAGAAAGAGGTTGGGATGTGCTGTGTTGGGATCCAGTGTGAGAACACAGGCATCTGAACACAAGAGTAAAGAAAATTTACAACAAACATCTTTGACTAAATAATGTAAATGTGTTTGTGTAGTAGTGATGGGAGATTTTGATATTTTAATATATAATATTTTCAAAGCTCTGATTGAAGGAAGTGTGTGTACAATTTAATGTAGTCACTTGTCCATTAAAACAGACATGTTGATCTGCTTTATCAATGCAGAAATGTTTTCTGAAAACACCTGCAATTGCAAAAGCAACTCAACAAAAGTCAAGGTCAAGAGCTCAACTAAAGCTGATCACCATAATGGTGACTAAACATCAATCTAAACATTTTCATTAAGACATCAACATCTAAACCTTCTGTAGACGTGTGACAGAAATAAAGTCAGTCTGGTTAGTAATAAGTGAAGCTGGTAATGCTGTTTGTGGAGTTGTTGAATCAGATCTTCAGAGATTTAATGTCTTTTATCTTCAGTTCATCTAAGGCTGTGGCTGAAGAAAGTTATAGTTTGTGTTCTTATTTCTCTTTCTTTCAAGATAAAAGTTGCAAGATAAAAAGTTGCAATTGCCGTTTTACTTTTTTTTTTTTTTTTTTTTTTTATATTCCATGCCAAAAACAAGCTTCCATTTAATACTAACCCAAAAAATCATTTATAAAGTAGAGAGTTGTTCATCGTTCATCGTTTTAAAACCAAAATATTATGATGTAACGAAGCCTCATTCACAGAAAACATGTGACTTGGTGAGTTTGATACAAGCTCTGAATCCCTGATTCAAAACTAAAGATTCATAAATGTTTTGAGGCTTCATGAAGGAGTGATTCAAATGTGTCCATCATTGGTATTCAGACTTACACTGCTGTCTTAAAGTGATCCCGGAATCTCCAGCATTTTCACTGTGGAAGAACAAAGCACACATTAATGTACCAGATCGTTAACATAAACAATGAGCAATATATTTGATACAGTATTAACTAATCTTTGTTAATGTTAGTTAATAAAAACACATTCACTGTTATCTCATGTTGACAGCAAAATCCTTAAACATAATGCAATAAAATAATGTTTTATTGTTAAAAAAATTGATGATGCTCAGTGTTTGGGCTCTTGACCCTTCAAAATTATTTTAAATTACTCTCTTTTAAGCAATTGCAATAGAGTTTCACAGCAAACACTTGCTCATTGTTGAATCAAATGCTTGAAGGAGTAGGTCAGCTGACATTTTCTGTTTGTGAGACTTTTAAATTGAACATGGGTTTTTCTTTCAGTTCTGTAATAGCTGAATATCAGGCATTTTCTTCACTGGTTCTGCATGTTAACAGCGGGTGCAGTGGCAAAACATCTGAGTATGCAAGGAATGCATGTGCATATGGGTCCGGGCAGATTAGGGCTCAATTACACAAAGCTATGACATCATTCACTTCATTGCTTTAGGGCTTCTTTGAAGCACTTGTGTACACATGCCTGTGACTTTTACTACTAAAATAGCTTGGTTCTTACTGGTGGTTCTTTGTTGTTCATTACAATCATTTAATGCACACCTTGCCGTGGATTATCCCTTTCTTGTGTTAGTTCTGTTCTGGTTGTGAAAAGTTTTTGGGTAGAGATATGCCACTCAATGTTGCTTTTTATTCAGCTCTCATTGTTTTATTAAATTTACTTCTATAAGCAAATTGCTCAATAAATACCTTTTTTACTATTACTAATACTACTCGTGTGTTTCTCCTTTAGTGATTCTGCTTGTTAACAGCAGGTGTTCATCATTAATGCTCAATCATCACTTAATTATCTCATTAACTTTAACTCTGTGTCAGTGTTACTTTAACACTGAGAGGGACCATATGTACTCGGTGCAGAGTTAATTTAACACCGGGGATTTTGCTGTCTTAGCTCAGGTACACAACATAAGTAAAGCAAGAAATCTAAATGTATGATCCTACCTCAGACTTATCAATCCAGCAGAGGGAAACTTCACAACTGGATCCACTTTCTTCATAGTTTTGTTGTAATATTGCACTAGACCTAGTTTAAAAATAAACAGTCTTATTTATTCAACCCTAATACTGTAGAATATTGACAGTGGTTTGATTTTGACAGTGTTAATCATACCGACAGCACTGGAGCTTGAGCTGGGGTTGAAGGTCACTGGGATTGAGATTTTTCTAGTGAGTACAGGAGCATTCACAGTTACACCTGATTTAGGATTCGGATCAACATTGTCTCTGCTGATCTGCACTGCATTTTGTACTGGAACAGAGACAGAGAGAAGGATTCACATATCTTACAGGGCATTTCTGACATTATAGTGGTAGGATTTCTAATACTCCTTCTTTACCATCTTTGTGTTTGTTCTCTAACTGTTCAGCCAGATGATTCTCATTCATCTTCCTCAGGATGTCCAGTGTGATCTGAACAGCTCCCTCTGGAGTGAATCGTGCCACCATTATGTCCACTATATCAGTGGCTTTTGCTTTTTCAATATCAGCAGTTGAAATGGATTCATAATTCTTTAAGTACCATTTAAACCTCTGTAGTTTTTGTGTGCTCAGATCATCCAGAGTCTTCAGAAGAAGCTCTAGAACAGACGACATCTTCTATCACTGCTCTTTCTCTGCTGGAGAAGAAGAAATATATTTTAAACGGCTGATATATGCTGAATTAATTAAAAATTCAATAAAAATCTGATGTTGTGTGACAAACTTGTCTTAATGTGCAACGTACTTAAATCAAGTAACTTTTATTCACAGTTTGATTTGCTAAACTAATGAAAAAAATATACCTTTCATCACTACATTCAGTTCAGCTGTGAATAAAGACATTCATTTTCACAGAGGAAGACACATTACATAATGTTCAGGCCTTAAAATACATATAAGCAAATCTTAGCGAATCTAAATACAATTGTTTTGAAAAAAAAAAAAAAAAAAAAACTTATCAAAAATATTTTAGCCTGTAGGTTTGTACCAGAACTTTTTTGCACTGATAAATTTGCAAAACATATTGCTCAAACAGTACTTTTGACTACTAAATTGGATTTATCACCAGATAGAAATTAATTTGCTTATGTGTCTTTAAATTAAATTCATACCTCGTTTATTGCTGTGACGATCCTCAGAAACTAGATGTCGATTTACTGGAAACTACTTTTGGACTTACAGTAGACGTGACTCAGTCTTGTTTTCAGTGGCAGTAAAAATGCAGCCTGGGCTGATTTGTGTTGAAAACCTGTTTGTCTTGTTATACTGCTTTTGTTGTAAGAAAACAGCTCATAACTCATCTTAACATTTTGTATTATTGAATTATTATTGGTGCATTGTGTTTGTATATGAATAAAAAGGGTGAAAATTAATGTGTGTCATCCACACAAACACTCTCAGAAAAAAAAGTACAAAATTGTACCTTTAGGGGTACAATGATACAAAGGTACAAATTTGTACCCTTGTGTTTTGTACCTTAAGAGAACAGTTTTGTACCTTAAGAGAACAGTTTTGTACCTTAAGAGAACAGTTTTGTACCTTTGGTGACAATTTTTTACCTTTATTTAACAGTACAAAAATTGACCCTTCAAAAGAGTACAAAATTGGCTTTTTGACAGTGTACAATCGTTGACTATAATGATATATATATATTTTACACACACACATGCTGAATTAAAATCAGAATTTATTAAATCCTTTTCATTTTCACATTTTACAACATTTCATTTTTAACACATTTTTAAACATTCCATATGAGTCCATCTTGCCGGGTGTTAAAAAGTAACACTGAAGCAGTGTTAAAGTTAATGAGATAATTGATTGATGATTGAGTGATGATTGACAATTAGTGGAGACACCTGATGATAATAAGCAGAATCACTGAAGAAACAACAAGAGAAAAAGAGAGAGACACAACAACTACAACTGACTTCCAGCTATTAAACATTATTACACTTATTATTAACCAGTTTGATTTGCTTTCTGTCATACATCAACAAAAGTTCTTATTGAGAATTAACAGATGTTTAGATGTTAATGTTTTAATGTTTTAATGAAAGTTTAAAAGTTTAGCATAATAAACATAATAAAAGTTAGTTCAAGTGCAACGTCTTCATAAAATGTGTGGGTTTATGTGTTAACGTTAACACATATTTCGCGGATGAGTCTAGGCTATTTGATGTGCAGGTTTGCCTAGACATAGGCACTGGAAAGCTTTTCTAATATAAACCGGGTCCAAATCACTTGGCCATTCATAAACCTTCATTCCAGCGATATTCCTACAGAAAACACCTTTTAAGATGTTTATGACTCATTAGAATGTATGCAAAAGACAGCTGTCCAGGTGAAGCGTTCTTTAACAGAGTTGGATATATAGGTGTGTGCTGTCTTATCATTCCTCTATCTGTTTGAAATCCATGGATCACTACTCTGTGTTTCTGCTTGTTCATACACAAACATACAAATGAATGTTACAAATGAATAAACAACTATATCCCGTCTCATACAGGCTACTGATAATTTATCAATAATGTTATTTATTTAATGATATAATAGATTACACTTTTGCAGAACGTGCCATGGTTGCGGAGTTCTCGCATTTGACCAGCGGATGTCGCTAGCGTGTCACTGATCCGCTGCTATGCGCATGCGTAGAAGTTTCTCATTATTACGAGAAAGTTTCTCATTATTATGAGAAACTAAGTCATTATTACGAGAAAGTTTCTCATTATTATGAGATACTAAGTCATTATTACGAGAAAGTTTCTCATTATTCTGACATACTAAGTCATTATTACGAGAAAGTTTCTCGTTATTATGAGATGTTAAGTCATTATTACGAGAAAATAAGTCATAATTACGAGAAATTTTCTCATTATTCTGACATACTAAGTCATTATTATGAGAAACCTTCTCAATATAATGAGATGCTAAGTCATAATTACGAGAAAGTTTCTCATTATTATGACTTACAGAATTATATTTTTTTACTCAACTGTGGCGGAAACGGGCTTCCATAGAAATGACCAGATTCATTGGTGACATCCAGTATTAACTGGTGATATAGATGTTATATTATTTCTTTATAGTAAATCTGTTACCGCTTGAGATCCAGCAGAGCTTTTATAATCTGAAGAGATTTTTGAAACACACACAGACATCAAGAATCAGCATATGACCCTCAACAATGGTGACAATCAAACAAAGTGCTTCATGTTGCAGTGCATGATGGGAGCCACCAATCAAAACTCATCCATGGCTCCCATCATGCATTGCTGCATGAATAAATTATGCAGCTGAATTGTCCTGTAATTTTCGTAGATTGTTCATGTTTGCTTTTATTTTTCTGTTGTTTTGTTGTGACAGCAGCTTGTTTTGTGATGTTCAGAGTTGATCTGTTTGTCAGTATTTTGTATTTATTTATCGTCACCGTTCTTGAGAATCAGATGCTGATTCTTGATGTCTGTGTGTGTTTAAACACTGAAGCTTCAGTGCATAATGTATTATAAAAAAAAAAATAAATAAATAATAATAATACTGCTGTTGGATCTCAAGCTGTAAAAACACAGGACTACAATCATTAATACTAAAGCTACACATCAAGCACACAGTCAGAGATTTAGACTCTAAACGACATCAGGCCATCACATGATGATTATATCAACATCAAATTATATTGTGACCAGATCTTATTTTCTCTGACCATAACAAATGTGCTTTACAAACACAAAGCTGGAGCAGCCAGAGAATAATTAATAATAAAAGGTAAAGAGTCAAGAGCCCAACTAAAGCAAACGCTGACCTCTTTCATGGTGACTTGAAATGAAACATTCATAAAACATTAATTAACACCTTTTTTCTCTCTTTCCTTCAATGATTCTGCTTATTATCATCAGGTGTCTCCACTAATTGTCAATCATCACTCAATCATCAATCAATTATCTCATTAACTTTAACACTGCTTCAGTGTTACTTTTTAACACCCGGCAAGATGGACTCATATGGAATGTTTAAAAATGTGTTAAAAATGAAATGTTGTAAAATGTGAAAATGAAAAGGATTTAATAAATTCTGATTTTAATTCAGTGTGTGTGTGTGTAAAATATATATATATATATCTCATTATAGTCAACGATTGTACGCTGTCAAAGCCAATTTTGTACCCTTTTTGAAGGGTCAATTTTTGTTACTGTTAAATAAAGGTACAAAATTGTCACCAAAGGTACAAAACTGGTCTCTTAAGGTACAAATCACAAGGGTACAAATTTGTACCTTTGTACCATTGTACCCCTAAAGGTACAATTTTGTACTTTTTTTTTTGAGAGTGAATAGTGGAAAGTAATAGGCATATGTACTGTATACCAGAGGTGGAGATTCCAGGGGTCAGAAAGTAAAAGTCCTGCCATATTTTTATTCCACCCACTGAAGCATTAATGAGATAAATAAGTGATTAATTGAGTGATGATTGAGCATTATTGAAGACACCTGATGATAACAAGCAGAATCACCAAAGGAGAAAATCACAATTTTTAAGTTACCATCATCGAGGTCAGGGTTTGTTTTAGTTGAGCTCTTGATCCTTGACTTTTTAATATTAGATTTTGTTTGGGCACTTTTAACTGCATTAAAACCAAACAGACAAGCAAAGAAAAAAGATGATCAGGTGGTGTTGATTATGTTTTTGCATACACATTATTTGATCTGAATCACTGAACTCATTTAGAGTCCAATCTCTGAATTAGATTTACATTATTGATTACAGCAGCACTGTGATTCTACAGCACAAGATCAGCTTATACAATACATTTTTTTTAAGAGTTCTGATTTAAAAAAAAAAAAAAAAAACAGAGCTCATTTAAACACACAGACATCAAGAATCATCCTGTGAATCTCAACAGTGGTGGCCATCATAAAGCATGTTGCAGTGCATTCTGGGAGCCACCAATCAAAATTCATCCATGGCTCCCATCATGCATTGCTGCATGAATAAATTATGAGCTTAATTGTCTTAGTAATTTCATTTATTCTCACTATTAAAATTTTGCTGTTTTTCTGTGACTTTTTAGTAGCTTGTTTTCTAATGTTCAGAGTTGATCTGTTGATCAGAATATGTTGCTTGTCACCATCATTGAGATTCACAGGCTGATACTTGATGTCTGTGTGTGCCTAAAATAATAATTTTTTTTTTTTTGTGATAAGGACAACTTTTTTAAAAAATAATTCTGTATTGTATAAGCTGATCTTCTGCAGAATCACAATGCTGCTGTAATCAATAATGTAAAACTAACTCAGAGATTGAGCTCTAAATGAGTTCAGTGATTCAGATCAAACAATGATTATGTAAAAACATAACCAACAACACCTGATCATCTTTTAATTTTGCTTGTCTGTTTGGTTTTAATGCAGTTAAAAGTGCCCAAACAAAATCTAATATTAAAAAGTCAAGGATCAAGAGCTCAACTAAAACAAACCCTGATCTCCATGATGGTGACTTAAAAATTGTGATTTTCTCCTTTGGTGATTCTGCTTGTTATCATCAGGTGTCTTCAATAATGCTCAATCATCACTCAATTAATCACTTATTTATCTCATTAATGCTTCAGTGGGTGGAATAAAAATATGGCAGGACTTTTACTTTCTGACCCCTGGAATCTCCACCTCTGCTGTATACACATGGGTCATGGTTTGGAAACCTCTGCTGTAATGCTTGTTCTCCACAGGGCAATTGCAACCTAATGGATGCCAAATATCCCCACAAAAATTATCCTTCTACAGACATATTTTATCATTATTACAATGAAATATTTTAATTAAAACAAAAAGCAGCCTTATAGGGCTATAAGCCTATAAATGACTAATTTGACAGGGCAGCAGACAGACTTGAAAACAAGTAATTAGCAAACCAGAAATGCAAATTAACCTTCATATATACCAGAATGATTGATAAAAATAGCTGCAAGATTGTTTTGCATCAAACACAGCATAGATATGAAGACGGTTAAAACATCTAAGAAGTAATTTGGATAATAATACTCTTCCAATATCTCATTGGCAAACAAGTTGAAATATCTCTTTTCTTTTCGTTGCCTCGAGCGAAGCTTATTTAAAACAGTGGTTCTGTTCCTGGCAACCCACTGCTCTGCACATTTTGTATGTCTCTCACACTCACTTTAGTTTATGGATTTTCGAGTCTGGGCCATATTCCCAAAAGATCTTAACGCTTGTAAAAAAATAATAATAAAAAAAAATAAAAAATAAAAAATAAAAAATGGGCGTGTCAGTCCTAAATTTAGGACTCCTAAATTTTTGCTCTAAGAGTATTTCACAAAGCATTTAGTGCTAAAACTAGCTCCTAAATCTGTGAAACGTTAGTCAAGAAGTAGTCAAGAAGACTCTCTAAGACCAGATCACAAACAATCCAATCAATCCAATAAATGTTTGGTGACATAACATAAAGGTTTTCTTCATAAGAACATAAAGGAATTCATATACATATAACATATACTTGTTTAATTATACTTGTTGACACTTAACCTACATTTTAAAATGAAGACTTCCATTGCAAAATCCTCTAAAAGCCACCTCGGTCAAAAATGAGATAACGATACTAAGTGAATTCTCTCTGCACATATATGTTCATCAAAATCCCAGCCTCAGCCCAATCAGAAGTACTGGTACATAAGTAGAAACCTATAAACAGTAGCCTGATAAAAAATGCTAATTTTAAAGAAAAACGTGAGACGGACTTAGAAGTCTTCAAATCTTTATTTGAATATGACATCATTTTTTAAAAAAAAAATGTTTATTTGAATATGGCAGCATGAGACCTATTTCTACAATATTTCTATATTTAGGAGAAATCTTAGCGGTAAGATAAAATGATTTGTGAATACGAATCCAGATGATCTAAATTAGGTATGCTAAATAAGGAGACATGTTGTGCAGAGCAGTAGGTGCCCAGGACAGGAGTTGAAAACCATTGCTTTAAAATAGTTTCTCCTACACTTACCTGAGAATGGGAGGATGCTCTGCACCACTAGAGGGAGTATGATTATCTTTCATATGAATGCAGTTCAAAGAGAAAGGAAAGAAAAATAAGTAATGCCATTTGGATAAACCCGTTGACACTTGCTTTTCAAACGACTAATCAAGAACCAATTTTTTTTTCATTTTTGTCTAAACCACTGATCAGCTTGTGAAAGAGTGATAGAGAGCATTCTAAGTTTAAAATGGTGTATTAATTTTGAACAATCCAGATGATTTCAATGACAAGTAACAAATATTAGATAAAAAAAAAAAAAAATCACCCCCCAACTCTTATTTACTGTAATTTCTCACCAAAATCTATAAGCATGGATAGGTAAGACCAAAACTCACAGAACTGTAAAAGTTCTTAAAAATTTGCACACTCTTAGTCCACTTCCATTTTTATCTCCACAAATGCATTTTCTTCCTTTTAATCATCATTTTGCGAGGTTTCAAGGAAATTTTTAGCTTCATCAAGGGAAGAGCAGTTTTCTCCATGTGAAAGGTTTATATTTGGATCCAGTTTACAACAGCTGAGGCTTGCTTTAAATCAGTTATAGCGCCCTCAAGTGGCATTTTCAGATGTGTGTATTCAAAGTGTGTGAGGGGAAAAAAAAGCTCTTCCCAATTGGAAAAAGGACTGACCTGCCACACTAATGTAACAACATCAGAGAAACAAGTATGTAGTTTTTATAGGCCATTGTGTATTTTGTGTGTTTGAGAACTTAAAGTATAACAAATGTGAGCATATAATCAATAGAGCAACTAGAAAGAAATAGTCACATGATCATTGAACAAGGGTTTGACTGCCATAAGAGGAGCTGCTGCACTTTCACTCTGAGCAGAAAACAGTTCAGAGAGAAGACAGCGCAATGACAATGACTTCAACAAAGAAAGGTCTGTATAAACTCATTAATACTGTTAATTTATGTTTAGTTAACTGTAACATGACAAGAATGTTAAAAGAAAAGTGTATGCATATCTTCTATAGAAACATTATTCTCTTGATAAACAAAATATAAATAGAATAGAAAAAAAAAAACATATGTTCAAGTTCTCTTAGTATTGTAGTCAGCATTCAGGATGAACCTTTGATTTTAAAGCATGTTTGGATTTTAATTGTCTCACCACTTCAGCAATAATCTTTGAATATTACTAAGAGTACAAAAAATGTTTAGCAGTTTTTTTACACATCAGTTTCATCAACTGTAATTAGTGTGTATAATGCTTTATCTTTTCAGTAAATGCATATATATATATATATATCATTGATAAAGTTGCATACGCATTGCTAAACCTGATATGACAGCAGATACCAAAAAGGAGAGACAGTCATGCCGCTCATGCTCCAATTATATTGAATTTTGAATAGAATATTATATGAAATCTAGAGAGTACAAAAACAAAACAAACAAACAACCATCAGTCCATAAATAAACAATCCATAAATATCCATTATGAAGTTACGTTTCAAGGAAGGGTTATATCAGCATAATTGACATGACTGACTATAGTAAAATCTTATTAATTAATCTAATTGACTTAAAAGTTAACTGAATTAAATCATTCATTGATCAAGTTACATTATCATTGACCGGATATGAATCTATATTTGCGTGTACATTTAAAAAAAACTTTTTTTTTCTTTTTAGAGTGTGATCTCAGGATGGTTCTTCTGGGTAAAACTGGATCAGGAAAAAGTGCAGCAGGAAACACAATCCTGGGCAGAGACACATTTGAAGTTGATGATTTTATAAAATCGGCCAATAAATTGTGTGAGAAACAGGAAGGTGTGGTGGATGGAAAGACCATCTCTATAATTGACACTCCAGGACTGTTTCATACAGCTGTGACAAAACAACAACTGAAGACTGAAATAGAAAAGTGTGTAGAGATGTCTGGTCCTGGTCCTCATGTGTTTCTGCTGGTGCTAAAGCTGGGTGTGAGGTTCACAAAAGAGGAGAGAGACTCCGCGAAATGGATTCAGGAGAACTTTGGAGATGAAGCGTTGTGCCGTACCATCATTCTGTTCACTCACGCTGATCGGCTGAAGGGAAAGCCTTTGGAAGAATACATCAGGAAAAGTGATCATTTGCAGGAATTAGTTAACAGCTGTGGTGGCAGATATCACTCATTCAACAATGAGGACAGAAACAATCAAGATCAGGTCACAGAACTGCTGAAAAAGATCAACACAATAATGCATACAAATGAAATGAGCCATTACACTATTGAAATGTTTAAAAACCATAAAATGTTTAAAAAACAAAAAATGCCATGGAGGAAGATAATGAGCACATTATTTGTATGTGTAGCGCTAATTGGGTTTGGTAGTTGGTATTATTGTACTCTGCCATCACCGCTGCAGGAGAACGTGACATCACCGCTGCAGGAGAACATGACATCACCGCTGCAGGAGAACGTGACATCACTGCTGCAGGAGAACGTGACATCACTGCTGCAGGAGAACATGACATCACCGCTGCAGGAGAACGTGACATCACTGCTGCAGGAGAATATGACATCACTGCTGCAGGAGAACATGACATCACCGCTGCAGGAGAACATGACATCACCGCTGCAGGAGAATGTGACATCACCGCTGCAGGAGAATATGACATCACCGCTGCAGGAGAACATGACATCACCGCTGCAGGAGAATATGACATCACTGCTGCAGGAGAACATGACATCACCGCTGCAGGAGAACATGACATCACCGCTGCAGGAGAACATGACATCACCGCTGCAGGAGAACGTGACATCACCGCTGCAGGAGAATATGACATCACCGCTGCAGGAGAAATGACATCACCGCTGCAGGAGAATATGACATCACCGCTGCAGGAGAACGTGACATCACCGCTGCAGGAGAACGTGACATCACCGCTGCAGGAGAACGTGACATCACTGCTGCAGGAGAACGTGACATCACCGCTGCAGGAGAACGTGACATCACCGCTGCAGGAGAACGTGACATCACCGCTGCAGGAGAACATGACATCACCGCTGCAGGAGAACGTGACATCACCGCTGCAGGAGAATATGACATCACCGCTGCAGGAGAACGTGACATCACCGCTGCAGGAGAACGTGACATCACAACTGCAGGAGAACGTGACATCACTGCTGCAGGAGAACGTGACATCACAACTGCAGGAAACGTGACATCACTGCTGCAGGAGAACGTGACATCACCGCTGCAGGAGAACGTGACATCACCGCTGCAGGAGAATATGACATCACCGCTGCAGGAGAACGTGACATCACCGCTGCAGGAGAACGTGACATCACCGCTGCAGGAGAACGTGACATCACCGCTGCAGGAGAACGTGACATCACAACTGCAGGAGAACGTGACATCACTGCTGCAGGAGAAGTCACAGCTGTTGGAGAATGATTTCATGTGCAGCATTCCTGGCAAAAACTGGTATTGGTATGAAAGCAACAGCATCTCCAGTAAGTGCAGCAGCAGAAGAAGATGACGTCACAGCTGCAAGTTTAAACTTTAACGCAATATCTGCCAAATAGTGAGTCATTTTTAACTTGCATCATAAATGCTTAATAAATATTTTTATTCATGCTTATTTTATGAAGAACCATATTCTTGATTTATTTCATGATGCAGAAATACTAAACTATCATAGTGAGACCGAAGGGTGTCGTATAGGTGGTTTTCTCATTAATGATAAAAATCCACCCACTCCTTCTTTTTTAAACCCCATAAATCATAAGCAGTTCTCAGAACAAGCCGTTTAGCAGATTCCTGGTAAAGTAATGTCACTTTGCACAGGCTCCGCCCATGACTGCTGACAGACTCTGCCCTATTAGCATAGACCCGCCCTGAGTGAGTTGTACACGGTCCGCCATTTTCTCCAGGCTGGAGCAGCTGTAGTGACAAGAATGTCTCGTAAGTGATTTAGGTGTTTTGTAGTTGGATGTAAGAGTGAACATAACAGTCTTCATGTACTCCTGACATCAGAGCCGCTGATTCGTTTTATTTTTGAAAAGAATGTGGCCCAAAATATACCTAAATTAGTTTATGTCTGCGTGAATCATTTTACACCAGGCTGTTTTGTGAACGAATGTCAATACAAAGGGACAATACAAAGAATGGATCAGTACCAACTCTTCATGATCTAGCATATAGTCTCTGGAGCAATACTGGATATGGTAGTAATGAAAGGGAGAATGCACACTTTATTATAATTAATCAGAGTTAATTTACGGATGTAAAGTTTACCAGTTTATTAAGCACCTTCTGAAAAGGCATAAGGTCTTTATATATTTCTTTACTGTTAGTTGTAACGAGTGTTTCTGTGACTTTGCTGTGTATGTTGATGATAATTCAAGGGAGAGAGAGTTTATGGATAATATTTTAATGCACACTTGCACTGTGTTTTATTAAGCTCTTACTGTGACTTTCTTGATTGAAAGTGGATGCTTCATCTTTTGTGTGAAGTACAATAAACTTCATAAAACTCAGCATAAAACTGCAGCATATATTCTCTGGCTCTCATTGTCTGACTCCATTTCAAGCATAAGGCTGAACACCGCTACTAACAGTTTCTGACATTTTCAGTGTGTGAGCTCTTAAAAAAGCGCCTTCTTCTTCAAAGGGAGCAGCAGCTCATTTGCATTTAAAGGGACACACAAAAACTGTGTGTTTTTGCTTACCCCCCAAAAGTGGCAATTTTAACATGCTATAAAAAATGATCTGTGGGGTGTTTTGAGCCAAAACGTATACTCAAACATACACACTCTGTGGACATCAGAGACATATTTTGTCTTGTATAAAGGGACATAACAGGTGCCCTTTAAAAACTATATATACTATATACCAGGGGGTGGCCAATGTCGATCTCAGACGGCCTCTGTCCTGCAGAGTTTTTCTTCAACCCTATAATCAAACACACCTGAACAAGCTAATCATGGTCTGATGGTTAACTAGAAATCTACAGGCAGGTGGGTTGGAGCAAAACTCTCCAGGACAGTGGCTATTGTAGTATATTTAACAGTATGTTACCGTAGTAATACTGTGAATATATATCATTTGAGTCCTCTAATAAAGAATATTGCTTATTTAAAACATAAATAACCAAATTTAGCCTTTAAAAACATTACCGTAACTTTAAAACCTCAAGCTAACCATTAGCAGTAGCACACATGCATGAATTAATCACTGCATTGGCAACTACACTGATATTGCTCTTTAAATAAAGCAATATGCAGATTATTATCAATGTTTCTTGGTCTTATCCTTGACCTAAAAACAGAAACACTTTAAATCCCAACAGAACATTAAATTGCAGTAAACTTTCTATTATTTTTCTATATTATATTCTATACTACTCAATACAAAAATCTTCTGATGCTACTTGGACACATTCTCAGTGATGAACCCAGGGTTACTGGATGTTGGGGCAGTCTAACTAACTTTTACAATTTTATTGCTAACACTTATGTCATAAACACATTGTGAAACACTTGATTGGGCTGATATAGTCCCTCTATATTTGTGACACTATCTTGTAATTGATAATACTTGAGTCATGCACAGATTTCAACATTCAGCATTCAACATTCAGACTTTGTAAATCTAAAGTAAATTATCAACTATTTTCTGCATTTCTTTCACTAGAACTCTAGTGTAAGTAAACTATACTAAGCATTTGTCAGTGCAACATACTATTCCTATTTCACTTTACTTTTTTTAAGGCATTTGGCTTGCATGCTTTGTTTAGTAAGACTAACTAATTAGATTTCACAGTGTAATAAGTGAAGCTGGTAATGCTGTTTGTGGAGTTGTTGAATCAGATCTTCAGAGATTTAATGTTTTTTATCTTCAGTTCATCTAAGGCTGTGGCTGAAGAAAGTTGTAGTTTGTGTTCTTATTTCTCTTTCTTTCAGTGTTTGTTCACAGCAGGTGTTTGAATGATTGAAAGAATGTTTCAGGAACATCACACTAACCTTTAAAGCTGCAGTCCGGAAGTTATGCCTCTTTGTCGACATCTCTGTTTGAAACCTGCAATGGTTTCACAGGCAGGTTTAGATTAAGCCAGGATTAGGTTCAATTAGTTTGTTTTACTACTACATTTAAGTAGTTCCCTTTCGAAAGGGAACTCCACTCTGCGCTGACTGCGCTATGGGGAACGTCCTCCGTGACCCGTGCTCGAAATGCCAAAAATCACCACACTCCAAACCTATTGGCCGGCGACAGCCTATCACGTCAAACGGCGCGAACCGTGACGTATAAAGGGAGCGCCTGGGGAAACAGCCGACATCCTCTTGTCTTTTCGCGACTGCTTTTGCTCGTGCCATTTTCACTCTGCCAAAGAAAATATGTCTGCTAAATCGTTCAGGAAGTGTGCTGATCCTTGTCCCAGGTTTCTGACACCGGAGGACACACACAACTTGTGCGTTTTCTGTCTGGGCGAGGAGCACGCGCGGTCGGTACTCGAGGGTGCTGCCTGTGCGAACTGCGAACTGTGAGCGTTTTCCTATGAAAACGCTCCGTTCTCGTTTGGCCCTCTTCTCGAGGGGAGAGGTGCCACCACCGCTGCCTGGTGGTTCTGGCCCCGCTCGTGCTGAGGCTCAGCGGCGATTGTAATCATGGGACTCGCAGGTGGAGCTCGCTGAAGAATTTGAGAGGGGTGTCAATCTTTCTCAAGCTGAAGCGACTGACGAGGACGCGCTTCTGGCGGATGACGTCGATGTTTTATCTTTAACATCCTCGGACTCAGGAGCGAGTGCTCTCTTGGTCCAAAGCCCCGGAGAGCAGAAGATGGCCGAGGCGGGAGAAGCGGGCGAGCCCGCGGCTCCCGCTCGGCCTCCCTGCGCGGCGTTTTTCGGAGTTGCTGGAGGTTATGGAACGCGCTTCGAGCAGACTGCGGCTGCCCTGGGAGCGCGTGAGGAGGGAACCCGCTTGCAGCAGGTTAGACGATCTTTTTCTCTCTTCCCTTGGCCCGGCAACTCCGGCGAGGGCCCTGCCATCCAAAGCGTTGAAGGTGACGTCACGTTTGAATGGCAGGGCTTACGCCGCTGCAGGTCAGGCTGGTGCGGCGTTGCACACGATGACGGTGCTTCTGGCGTACCAGGCTGATCTGCTTACGGATCTTGATCAGGGAGGCGAAAACGCGCTCCGCGGCGTTTAGATCTTGCATCCCGTTCAGATCCAGCTCTGGGCCCAGACAGCCGGGAGATCCCGGGCCGTCTCGAGCCGAGGCTCAGAGGCAGGCCCAGAGGGAAAGTGTCGCCGCTCGTGCGCCTCCTCCTCCTCGGAATAAGTCGCAGAGACGGCGAGATGCTAGAAGGAAGAAGCAAGATTTGAGGGAGGTGATCGAGGAGCGGCGCCAGCAGCGCCGGTAATCGATCTCCGCTCTCGCGAGGGCTTTTTCTCGCCCTCGCTCTTCCTTCGCCTCCCGGTAGCGTTTGTGACATCTATATGCTGCGGGCTTTACAGTCGGGCTGATGTTGTGGGCCTATGATGGATATATTCCTGACGGCCCGCCGTCTGGCTTGATAGTGAAAGTGCTTTTGGGCTTATGGGACTTTAGATTTTCCCCTCCGTGTGACGAATCGGGGAGGAATCTGCGTTCTACGAGCCGCAGGAGGTAAGCCAGGTCCATTTTTCATTCTCAATATAGACCTTGCTTTTCCTGTATAGCTTCCCGTGCATATAGTTGTCATCTGTTCATGTTTCTAAGGGGTTATTTGGGCAAATAACTGTATGTTAGGCTGACTGTTACAGGCAGGCCCTTTATGGCCGCTTTGTTGTTTAGCGTTGGTGTAGTTTCTCGGCTGATACTGTGTATAGCTAGAACTCGCGTTCGCTATTGTCAGTTATGTGTTGGCCGGTTTTTCGGCCACCTAATGCTGTCGCTCGCGCTGCTTCCTCCGTGTGTTTGGGAATTTGTAGCCCGAGTGTAGCGTGGTCTACTTACAGTCCTTAGCTAGCGGCTAGGCTAGAACTAGGTTAGGTGTATGTTTGTTTACATCCCTCTGTTATGACTATTCCCCCTGCGGTTGTATAGTTCCTAGTTCTGGCCTCCTTCTGAGGAAGTTGCTGGCCGTTTTTTGCCTATATTTCCCCTTCATATGTTTATGCAGGCGTGTTATGTAAGAGCGTGCTTGTGCTGCCACAGGTTACACCTGTTGTCTATGATAGCAGGCTTTATCCGGCCTCTATATATGAATACGGTGTTATTGTTGTTGTACTCCCCGGTTAGGGTTTGTGTTTCACTGAGTGCATCACCTGTTGGATCGCACACTCAGGGTGAGTGTAGGGAATTTTGTTTACCAGACTTCTCCCGGTCGTTTGCACCACAGCATCTGGGGTTCATTGCTGTTTGATTGTTGGCTATTTGCCTTTTAGCCTCTCTGTATGCAGCTTGTTTGGATACAGCGCTGTTGGTCTACGATGCTGGTTATGCTCATGCTGTTTAGCATATTAACATTGCCTGCTGGAATGTGTATGCCTTGGCTCAGGTTGTGTAGCTAGTTCCCTTGAAATTGTCATTTTAGGTTATACTGGCCCTTCCTTGTAGCTAGGGCCCTGTCATGACCACGGGCTGGTGCCACATGGTTCTTTAGTTAGCAGGCCTTTCCAGGCTTCTCTTATAGCTTCCTGTTGGCCCAGCTACGCTGGTCGTGTACGGGCATCATTCCATGATGAGTCATACGTTACTCTGTCGTTGCCAGATGTTTATGGAAGTCGTTGGCCCCCGTTGGGGCCTCCTTTCATGTCTTACCTAGCATGTTGGCACAGCTTGTATGGGTTTCTGTATGTCTCATACCCCTTGGGTGTTGTATAAACGCACTAGCTATCGCCGCGCGCTTTTAAGGTTACAGGCCACTTTCAGGCCTTCCTTTGCTAGCATGTCGGAGTTTAGCTTGGTACTCCTCTCGCTGAGAATAAAAGATGTTTTTACTGAGTAATTTGTGCGTTTATTCCCTTTAGCTCTAGTCGAGCTAAAATATTTTCTGTCTATCTAACAGGTTCTATTTTTGCTCCTAGAACTTTAGTGGCCGCTGGCTGAGGTCGCGTGTGACGGGTAGGCCGTAAAGGCCTCCTGTGGAGCATGCCGACCTTTGACAAACAAAAGGGATGGTTTCGCCGGCTGGCCGGGTCTCGGGTTGACTATAACCTCCTGTGTAGTCGGTCTGTTCAGCTTGAACCCTGATAACACTGCCACGAGCTGATGCCACGTGCCTGCTGGGATTATAGGCCCACGGGGCCTTTCCTTAGCGCATGATGGCGTATGTTGTACTCCTCTTGCTTAAAGAGTAGAAGGTACTTCACCGAGTGCACTGATCGTTAGTTTGTGTTGGACGGGCTGTCTCGTGGGCACTTGCAGCTGTTATGTCTTGGTGTTTGCTCCACCTTGATATGCAATAGGGTGTGGCCCTACAGGCCATCCTGGGCTACCGCCGTCTGCATTCAGTTCTGGTTCTCTGGTGAACTCTGGTTATGTTGTAGGCCCTTTTCCCGGCCTCCATGACTATGTGCCCACTTTACGGTCTGTCTGTTAGGTTGAGCTTTGTACTTCCCTTTGGGGTTAACTGCGTAATTGTGCTTAGCTCCCTAAGCTGGTATGGTTGTAGACTTCTATGAAGTCTCCCGTTAGACCGGCCCCCAGGCTGGTTTGTGCTCCCCTGGGTCAGGGGTCTTTAGCGCACAGCCTCCTCAGCACCTTGTTAACGGCTGAGTAGATCCTTGGATGAGTGGTTGTACTCCCCTCATACGAGGGTCCAGAGCGTTTAGCTGAGTTCCGCTCTCCAGGATGCCCATCTCTGCGTGTGGGTTTGAGTTGCTTACTGCCCTTTCGCAGTCGCTCTTTCCTGCTCTCCTCTCTGGAGTTTGCGCTTGGAGATTCTGTATATCAGACAAGGTTGGCTAGGCCAGACTTAGCTTCGCTGGATCTGGGTAGGCCTCCTTGGTGGCAGCGGGATGGATTTTTCCCCCCGAGTGACTGGCCGAGGTTCCTTTGGTTCCTTGGCCACATTCCCTTAAAGGGACCACCCCCTCTCGGGCTGTTGGTTCCAGATGCTTGAGCAGCCTTGGTAGGCTTTTTTCGGAAGGCCTCTTTTATGCTCAGCTTGGGCTGTTGGCCGTAGGGAATGCTGTCACTAACAGCCTTGGAGTTCTGCCCCCGGTTTTTCCCTGGAACTGCCGGATGTGTGTCCAGACATTTGGACTGGCATTCTCCTCTAGCATGGCGGCGTGGGTATATCGTTCCCCATAGCGCAGTCAGCGCAGAGTAGAGTTCCCTTTCGAAAGGGAACGTCTCAGGTTACGTATGTAACCATGGTTCCCTGAGAACAGGGAACGAGACTCTGCGCTTTCATGCCATGCTGCGGGATGCCTGCTACAGTCGCTCAAAGACAAGAAGATGTCGGCTGTTTCCCCAGGCGCTCTCCTTTATACGTCACGGTTCGCGCAGTTTGACGTGATAGGCTGTCGCCGGCCAATAGGATTGGAGTGTGGTGATTTTTGGCATTTCGAGCACGGGTCACGGAGGACGTTCCCCATAGCGCAGTCAGCGCAGAGTCTCGTTCCCTGTTCTCAGGGAACCATGGTTACATACGTAACGTGAGACGTTTTTATAAATGTAACTTAGAAAAAAACAAACAAACAAAAACATTACTGTATGTAAGTTGCTTTCAGTTAAGACAGCTCAAATGGTTGGTCCCATATGAACATTGAGCAGTGTTAATTTAACACCAGTGATTTTGTTGCATAAAAAAAAAATAGATACATAGTTGAATAAATGCACCCAAATATTTAATATTTTATCTAATATAACTGTTGTGTATAGTCATTAATTTGATGACTGAATGCAATCAATAATTATTAACTTGAGACTTTGGTCAGTAACTGCATGTGACCGTCTGTGGTGAGTGTCGGTGCGGTTATTTGTATGGTAACTAATGTAGCATACCCATCAAATCACACACTATGTGAGATTAAAATTTTGCTTCAGAACATGTTGGAACAGTCCTGACAGCGTGACGACTTCTAATAAAAAGTGGCTTTATTGGATGCTCAATAGCATCAGCTACAGGCAACTACAGACACATGCAGACTTTGTTGATGTGAACCTTTTATTTCTAAAATGTAAAAGTGCATATCAACCAAAACAAAACAACAGACACAACAAGATACACATTTACACATCAGAACTTATATAACAGCATATAATTTACACTAATGTTTACAGGTTTCTAAGATTGATATCATTGATTCGAACATCTGATTGTATTATTATGATATGTAACGTAGTGTTTAATGTAGTTTTGTGTACATCTGCAGAAATTCTTATTTTGATATTATTACATTCTGTTGCTTTTGTGTTCAGTTTCTTATTTAGATCCAATATCCTTTGGTTTCTAAGTCATTGTTTGTTTCTGTAGTAACTGATTTTGTTCAATCTGTGTCTTGTTTAGTTGCTCATTGACTATTGTGTGTTTATAGCCCTAGCTTTAGTCTTTGGTTGTCAGATTTTTGTCTTTTCTGCTGCTTCAAAATATTAACATAATTATGTTTGAGTACAAATAAATAATATATTATTTTAACAATATTTTAAACTCAGATAAACTGCTGTGACATCGTGTTAACGTGTCCAATCATAAACCTTGCTTACGTAGTCACCTGACAGTTGGACTTAGGCTGTCCATAATGTGAAGATAGTTTCACTTTGCTTCATTAGCGCGGTTCTCTGCTGTCTTGTTTTAGTTAAAACAATTGTTACCACAACATTCGAGGGATATACGAGGTAACCAGAAATAATCACATTATTAAGAACACGTAATATTGACTGTAAATGTGAAACGTGCTGTAAGATCAGTGGAAACTACATAAACTCCAGCAACAGTTCACTGTATTTTGCAGGTGGAGACTGAAACAGGACAGTTTGAGAAATGGCAGGTAAACGTCCAGGTGAGCTAAAACCTTCCTGCACAACATTTATTATAATACTGTGCTTCTGTATTTATAGACAAAACAAAGTAAACAGTATGTGTCAACTATATCACTCAAAAGAGTACACAATGTGCTTGAGGTGACTATGTTTGTGCCTTTTAAACTACATACAATTTAGCAACAAATGGCAGTTACTGGTGTACAAACTTGTTGGAAAAAATGATTAATGCTTAATTTAAAGGAACATACAGTAAACTGCTGGTGCTGTTGGTACAGTTTGTGCAACACAGTTCAAAAATGTTTCTTTACTTATAATGGGCACTAGAATAGGGAATTTGGCAGGTGTCCCCAAAATGACCTGTTTTCCATCTACATATATATATATATTTTGTGTGTGTGTGTGTGTGTGTGTGTGTGTGAAAAACTAATTTCTCTCACAAGATAGATGCCAGATATAATTATTATTCATCACACACTAAAATGTATAGGCGAATATGCGTTTAAAAAATCAATCAAAATTCTTTTGATATTTTTTTTTTCATCTCTTGATAATGTATACACACACACACACACACACACACACACACACATATATATATATATATATATATATATATGTATATATATTCTCTTAATTTTATTCTGTTATTATGCAGATAATGAACATAACAATATCTAAGATTTGTTGTGATTTACACAATATTTATTTCATATATGTCAAATACTTAAAGACATACATATAAAAGTACATGTTGCAAAATAAATACATGCAAAATAAACTTTATTGAATATAACTAAATGCCTTAATTGTACCAGATCTGAGGATCGTTCTTCTGGGTAAACCTGGAGCTGGAAAGAGCACATCAGGAAACACAATCCTGGGCAGAGAAGCATTTGAAGTGGGAAACTCTCTGGTGTCAGTTACAAAGAGATGTGAGACACAACAAGCTATTGTTGATGGAAAAAATGTATCAGTTACTGACTGTCCCGGCCTGTTCGACACTTCAGCCAGTCATCCCAACCTTCATACTTTAATACATGAGTGTATCCGCCTGTCTGCTCCTGGTCCTCATGCGTTCCTGCTGGTTTTGAAATTAGGGGTGAATTTCACACAGGAGGACAAAAATGCAGTGAAATGGATTGAGAAGAACTTTGGAGAAGAAGCTGTAAAGTACACCATCATTCTGTTCACTCATGCTGATGCACTGAAGGGTAAACCTGTAGAGCAATACATCAGCAAAAGCAAAGATCTACAGCAGCTAATTCAGACATGCTATGGCAGATATCACGCATTCAACAACGAACACATTAACAATAGAGATCAGGTCACAGAACTGCTGAAAATTATAGAGAAAATGGTCAATTTTAATGGAGGAATGCACTACATAAAGAAAAATGAATAAATAAACCAAAGAGAAAGCAGACGCTCAGAGATGACAGCGGCAGAGAAGATTATGCAGAGAGAATGCATTAGATTATTACAATTATATCTATAGAGCAGTGTTTCTTAACCCTATTCCTGGATGTTTCCTGGATGTAACCTCCCTCCGTCTCATTCACTTGGCTGTACTTCGTCATTGAACGAGTGCCCACTACTGGCACCTGTCCCAAATGGCAGCCTAAAATCGCACTTTCGTGACGTGATGCCGCTTTGACTGTTGGGTTGCAGAGTTCGCAGGCTCAGAAAAAGTGCATATCGAGAGCACATTTCAGCCACAAAGGGGGCGTTCTTGAGCACTCTTCTGAAACCTAAGGCAAAAAATGGGGCCCTATGGACAAGCGCACACAGTGGCTATTGTATATAATCTTCCACTTATCAAAGTGGAACGCACTTCAAAATGTCAGTGAGGATTCCCCTGAGGGGAGTGTGTGTCCAAAAGCGAAGTGGAACACAGCCCTAATGAGCTGATGAGTTAAATAAAGTGTGTTTGATTGGGAAGAGTTTGAAGGATTGGTTTGGCTCCAGGAACAGGGCTGAGAGACACTGCTTTTGACTATTATAAAGGAATGAAATGACAAGTTAATTATGTTCAGTCCATCAGGAGTTTTTAAAACAATTATATCACAAATAAATACTTTTATAAGAGAAAGAAAAACAGAAATATTTAATATATCATGATTGTGTACATATTACTCTGTCGTATATAATGATGTGTGATCTATCGTATCATAGTGGAGAAATAAAACGAATCTGTGCAGCTCTAGACTGATGCAATGTCTACGAATACGTTCTCATTCTTTATTAATTTTACGCTTCATTCACATTCTGTATAATGTCACTGATAAATAAATGAATTTATATATATATACACATATTTTATTGAGTTTCTGTGTTTATTGTGCTGAAGGGCACTTGCACTGAAGGCAACATGACAGTTATAGTCTGTGATACGTTTCTCAAGAGCAAAATTAGCAAGATTTCAATCTTACATTCCTTTAACTTTAGTTGAACGCTTTAGTTTGAGTTGGACAAGAGAAAATCAATTCCACTTTGTTAATGTAATTGTCAGGCATGGGTGCAGTAATTATCACATGGCCAATGCTCAAAGAACAGCTTTTAACTTAATAATCACACACACACACACACACACCTACACACACACACACACACACACACACACACACACACACACACACACACACACAAAACCACTACTGTTAAGACTCTGTATCTATACTATATAAATAAATACACATACCTACATGCACATAGACATCCATATATTCATAATAACTCACCAATGACAGAGTCAAGTAGGTAATATATATATCACTGATGATGTCTATGTATAATTACATACCTAAGCATCCTGATTTTATATAGATTTGGGGCATCAATTCACTAATAGTTTGTTGATGCATTGTGTACAATATACAAGTAACCCTCGATAATCTTAAATTATGTCTAGTCGTCTAGTGTAGAGGTGAGGGGTGAGAACTGAATTGTAAAATCCTGCAGTTTGTTTTTTGCTATAGTGGTTTGTCTTTCATTTCTAATATGTTCTTTTAAGAAGCGGAGCCATTGTGTAATAGAAATTTGTGTTTTATTTTTCCAGTGTATGAGAATGGTTTTCTTGGCAACAGCTAGAGACAAGAGTAGAGGAGCGGTATGTTCTATTGTATTTTTGGTATTGTGGAGGTATCACCTAACAGACATAGTGATGGGATACTTGGGATATTACAGTTACAGTTTTTTACAGACGCTAGGACACATTTCTCAATACTTAGGTCACTTTTGCAAAACTCTTCACACAGTTCTCCTAACCAACTTTCATCTTGGCAAAGCAGTTCATTTCACATTCAAAATGCACTACAACTACCAAAACACTGTATTCAGGTCTCAAATCAACTTATTCTTCCAGAACACTAGCAAAGGTTGACAGCCGATAAACACACTTTGTCACCCACAAAACAGTGACCTAAAAAACACTAACAACATGTAGCATTATACAATGTTTTCTTCTGTAAAACAAGGACACATCTCTGTTTATAATTCACTGCAATATATATGTTACTGGAATGAATCAGACATGATGCAGAATTCATCAATATTTTATGTCGTTTATTTATTTTTATAATTTTTTATAATTCCAAAATACAAGAATTTGTAACACACCATCCACAGATACAGATACAATTCAATTGTTTTTATAGCATTTAATTTTAAGATTTAAAATATATTTCTTTAAAATATTACTGTAGAAATGCAGCAAATTGCTGTCTTATTCAGTTTTGTATTATGTTATTGTTTTGAACATAAGTTTAACAGTTTTGAAAACAGTATGTAAGCATGTGCAAATTGGCCTGTACGTACAAAGAGTTTTGGCAGTTGTTGTGTCTGAGAGAGAAAAGAATTCATGAAATTTGAGAGATGTAGTCACTGAATGCATTTTGTGCCAAAGCAATGATAACTGATCCTCAGTTCTGTTGTGCTCACTGTGTGAAGAGTTTTGCAAAAGTGACCTAAGTATTGAGAAATGTGTCCTAGCGTCTGTAAAAAACTGTAAACATCATTGATAATATTTCAACTATTTCCTTCCAAAAAGGGGCAACAGATGGACATAACCATAATGCGTGAAGATATGTATCTGGTGTATTGAAATTACATTGTGTGCATTTATCGGATGCTGCATTACCCATTTTAATAACAATAATTTTTAATTTTTAAAGATAATCATTTTTAAAGTAAAAAAAAAAAAAAAATCAATTACTGGCAGAAGTGTCTGCCATTCCAAAAACAAAATTAAGGTAAAATAATTCATATTGTAATTAAAAAACAAAACATAAAAGTAGCTAGCAAAAAAGTGGTTCATTTTCTTATAATCATAGAGGAACCAAGTTCAGGGGTCAGAAAGTAAAAGTCCTGCCATATTTTTTACCCACTGAAGCAGTGTTAAACTTAATGAGATAAATAAGTGATAAATTGAGTGATGATTGAACATTATTGAAGACACCTGATGATAACAAGCAGAATCACCAAAGGAGAAAATCAAAATTTTAAGTCACCATCACAGAGATCAGTGTTTGCTTTAGTTGATCTCTTGACCCTTGACTTTTCAATATTAGATTTTGTAAATGTAACTGCAAATGTAAATGCAAAATAATGTAAATCTAACTCAGAGATTGGGCTATAAATGAGTTCAGTGATTCAGATCAAATAATGATTATGTGAAAACATAACCAACACCACCTGATCATCTTTTCTGTTTGCTTGTCTGATTGTTATAATTCAGTTACATCAGCCCAAACTAAATCTAATATTAAAAAGTCAAGAGCTCAACTAAAGCAAACCCTGATCTCCGTGATGGTGACTTAAACATTGTGATTTTCTCCTTTGGTGATTCTGCTTGTTATCATCAGGTGTCTTCAATAATGGTCAATCAATTAATCGCTTCATTATCTCATTATCTTTAACACTGCTTCAGTGGGTGGAATAAAAAATATGGCAGGACTTTTCATAGCAGGACTTTTAGTTTCTGACCACTGGACTTTCCATGTCTGCTTTAAAGGTTCTACAGTACTTTTGTCAAATGCCAAGAGTCTTTTTCAAGAGTCTTGTGTGGGCGCCCTGCTATGTTTCCTGATTTGGGGACCTTGGGGTCAAAATTGTAATTTTACTAAAAATCACAGATTTTTAAAGTTTTCTTTTATTTTAAATTGTAGACAAAACTCTAAAATTATTTCTAATTGTTTTTTTTTTCTCAAATTCATTATACAGAAAGTGTTTTGAGCTCTGTTTTTTAGACTCGTACAGGTTTTGTGACTTTAGTAGCTTGTTTCGTGACTGATTTTTTCGTGAGTTGATCTGTTGAGCTGAATATTTTGTCATCATTGTTGAACCTATATGCTGAATCTTGATGTCTGTGCGAGTCTACATGTTCCTGTCTGAGTAATGACTTAAAAACTTTTGAAATATCAAAATAGGACAGGATTATGTGCAGTAATATTATAGGGCTACAATAACATAAAACAAGTTAACCTGAATACCATATCAGAGAATAGACTCTGGATGAGAAATCAGGCCACTATCATTAGTCTATCCTCATCAAGCAATTAAGATTATCAGTAAGTAATCTTATCGTCTTCTGTAATGTATCTGCTGTAACAAATGAGCTGTCAATTACAACAGGCAGAAAATATTTAGAGGGTCAAGACTCTAACTAAAGCAAATGCTTACCTCTATAAAGGTGACTTCAAAATGTATTATTTTAAATAAAACAAAATAAATCACACCCTATACCCTCATTCACTATTTCCTACATTAGTTCACTAATATAGTCCACTTGACAGATTGAATGAAAAGAAGAGAGTGAATTTAGACACTGATGAACACCTGATAAGCAGAATCACTGAAAGACAGAAAAAAAAGACCAGAAATAGAGAAGAGACGAGCAGAAACACAAGTAGTGTTGCTTTCATCAGCGAAAATTATGACCTTTATCATGTGACGAAAACGAGACGAGACGCAAAGTAAAAGCTGGTCATGTGACAATGACTATAATTAAATGTATAATACAATATTGTTGACGAATAAAAATGAGACTAAATGTGGTTTACAAAATAAAAACTATGCTAATATGTCTCTTCATTTTCGTCAACCAAAACGAGACGAGACGAATGTTATAACGTTATTTCGTCTTGTTTAGTCACGTTATTACTATTATTATTTTGCAGTATTTCTGTTTCCTGTGTCTCACGGTGGGGCTGCATCAGGTCACACTGCGCAGACGCAGGCGACGTCACTTTCTCTGACACACTGTAAAATCCGATAAGTAAACCTTACTTAAAAAAAGCACACTGTAAAATCCAATAAGTAAACCTTACTTAAAAAAAGCACACTGTAAAATCCAATAAGTAAACCTTACTTAAAAAAAGCATGCAAACCGATTGCCTTGAATAAACCAAGTAAGGTGAAATAGGAATAGTATGTAGAACTAACAAGTGCCTGTCTAGTATTGTACACTTACAAGAGAGTTCCAGTAACTTAAAACAAATTTGTATCGTATACTTAATCAGAGATGATTAAGATTAGATGTAGCCTACTTGTCTTAGTATAGACTACTCAGAATTACTATTTTAAACAACTAAATCATTTCAAGTAAAATACACTTTGTGAGTATTCCTAACTCATTTATGCAAGTTGTGCTAAGGTGATGTTTTCTGCTTACAACTTGGAATTACCGAGTTTACTTTACTTCAAAAGCAATCCAGTTTACTTGTTAAAACCATGCAAACCGATTGCCTTAAAAAAACCAAGTAAGCGTTACTCAAATGAGTAACACTTACTTGTTTTTGTTTTTTTAAGCCAATCGGTTTGCATGGTTTTAACAGGTAAACTGGATTGCCTTTCACTCTCAGAAAATAAAGTACATAATTATATCTTTAGGGGTACAATGGTACAAAGGTACAAAATCCGGGTGTTAAAAAGTAACACTGAAGCGGTGTTAAAGTTAATGAGATAATTGATTGATGATTGAGTGATGATTGACAATTAGTGGAGACACCTGATGTTAATAAGCAGAATCACTGAAGAAACAACAAGAGAAAAAGAGAGAGACACAACAACTACAACTGACTTCCAGCCATTAAACATTATTACACTTATTATTAACCAGTTTGATTTGATTCTGTCATACATCAACAAAAGTTCTTATTGAGAATTAACAGATGTTTAGATGTTAATGTTTTAATGAAAGTTTAGTTTGAAGTCACCATGATGGTGAAAAGCATTTCCTTTAGTTGGGCTCTTGATTCAATTTATCTCTGGCTGCTCCAACTTTGTGTTTGTAGAGCACATTTGTTATGGCCAGAGAAACTATGATCTAGGCTGTGTTTCCCAAAAGAGCTGTAAGCCAAAGTTGATCAATTTAGGTTTACAATGCTTTGGGAAGCACAGTCATAATGGTTGTGTTTTCTCATTGTGAAATGGTCAGATTCATTGGTGATATGGGTGTTATATTATTTCTTTATAGCAAATCTCTGTTACCACTTGAGATCCAGCAGTAGAGTTGTGACGTTCGCGAACGAACCGATTCTTTTGAACGGCTCATAAACATGAACGATGGGAGCCGAGTCGCGGCTGGAGGGGAGCCGTTCTTTCTGTCGTTCTTTTTTCCTATGCGTGTTTCACACAGATGCACACAAATGAGCTCCTCCGCGAGACAGAACAGTTATAGGGGGAGGGGCGCACCCAGCGCAGGCCAACCCTTTATAGCGTGATGATATTAGTTATTAGTTGTGCACGCATCCTTCACGTGAGTACTCCAGTGGAAAAAAACGTGTAGCTTACTAGTGTAACCCCCGTTCCCAGAAGGAGGGAACGGAGACGTTACGTCGATACTGACGTAATGGGGTCTCGCCGGGGAGCCCAATCACCTCCAAGGATACAAAACAAGCCAATGGGAATTGGCCTGTGAGATTTACATGCCGGGCCCCTCCCCCGGCATCCGGGTATAAATAGGGCCGGCATACTCACCTTCATTCATATTTTTGCTGAGGAGCCGAGACAGGAATCTGGCCGCTCAGCGGTGGCTCAAAGCTATGGCAGGGGAACGTAACGTCTCCGTTCCCTCCTTCTGGGAACGGGGGTTACACTAGTAACCTAGACGTTCCCATTCAGTCAGTCACGTTCGACGTTACGTCGATACTGACGTAATGGGGTCCCGTGGAAAACGCCATAGCAACTAAACCACGTTACGAGTGTTAGGGAGGCAGGTGCTGGCAGGCTAAGGCGTGCCAAATGCAAATGCGGCCCATACTCGCAACCCTCCAGCGCCCAGAGCAAGCCCAGGAATGTCTTCCATACCGGTGGGATGGAGAGGACAGGGCGTTACCATGGAGAAGTCGAAGCTGCTGTTCCTACCCCACGGGGAAGAGTGCTTCGGAACTCAATCCCTCGTTTTCCAGCAACGACAAAAAACGCCAGGAAAGCGTTCCCCGAGGAGGGGAAAGCTACGGAGACCACACCCTGCCCGAAGGGAGGTAACGTGTGGAAGACACATATGGACTGGTCTGAGAACAGTAACGCATATGGAAGACCCCTGATGTAGGTCCTACCTTCCGGGAGGAACGACTAGCAATCAGAGACAGGGCAAAGCGAAGCCGCCCAGGGAAAGACACGGGTTTACCGTCAGGGAAACCTTACCGTGGACAATCTCATATGGGATTACCCGAGGGGAATCACAGCATATGGGCATCTAGCCCAGTACAAGGGCAGACCAACTGGGCATACACACAAGTACTGGACCTGGCACCTGACACCTCCGCCGCGTCTGGCTGCCGCAGGATGCAGGAGGAACTCCACAGGGTTCGCCGTTACGGGGAACTGAACTGAGGAGCGGAAAAAGTGCTCGCATTCCCTCTCCCGAGGGAAATGGCACAGCAAGCGAACACCCATGGCTATCTACGAGTAGACAGCACACGGGTGGACACCGATTCCACTCGGAGGTTATAATACCTCGCGAATGTATTCGGTGTCGCCCAGCCTGCAGCTCTGCAGATGTCTGCAACAGAGGCGCCGTGCGCCAACGCCCAGGAAGAAGCAACACCCCGAGTGGAGTGAGCTCGCAACCCGAGGGGGCACGGCTCGCCTTGGGACTGGTACGCCAAGGCGATGGCATCCACTATCCAGTGGGCCAACCTCTGTTTGGAGACAGCCTTTCCCTTCTGCTGACCTCCAAAACAGACAAAGAGCTGCTCAGAACTTCTGAAGCTCTGCGTGCGGTCCACGTAAACGCGCAGGGCACGAACGGGACACAGCAACGCAAGGGCTGGGTCTGCCTCCTCCGGGGGCAGTGCTTGCAGGTTCACCACCTGGTCCCTGAAGGGAGTGGTGGGAACCTTGGGCACATATCCAGGCCGGGGTCTCAAGATCACGTGAGAGTAGTCCGGCCCGAATTCCAGGCACGAATCGCTGACCGAAAACGCTTGCAGGTCCCCAACCCTCTTGAAGGAGGCGAGCGCGGTCAGGAGCACTGTCTTGAGAGACAGATGTTTCAGCTCAGCTGACTCGAGGGGCTCGAAGGGAGCTCTCCGAAGGCCCGAGAGGGCGATGGAGAGATCCCAGGAGGGAATGAGGCGAGACCTAGGGGGATTTAACCTCCTGGCGCCTCTGAGGAACCTGATGATCAGGTCGTGCTTTCCTAGTGACTTGCCATCAAGCACATCGTGATGCGCTGCGATGGCGGCCACATAGACCTTCAGGGTGGAAGGGGACAGCCTCCGTTCCAAACCCTCTTGAAGGAAGGAAAGCACAACACCGACCGGGCATTTCCGGGGGTCCTCCCGGCGGGAGGAACACCACTCAACGAACAGACTCCACTTCATGGCATAGGCGCGCCTCGTAGAGGGGGCTCTGGCCGAAGTGATGGTGTCGACTACCGCGGACGGTAGGCCACTCAAGTCTGCCGCATCCCGTCCAGGAACCACACGTGGAGGTTCCAGAGATCGGGCCGCGGGTGCCATATGGTGCCCTGCCCCTGAGAGAGGAGGTCCTTCCTCAGGGGGATGCGCCAGGGATGGGCTGTCGCAAGGAGCATGAGTTCCGGGAACCAGGTCCGGTTGGGCCAGTATGGCGCAACTAGCAAGACCTGCTCCTCGTCCTCCCTGACCTTGCACAGTGTCTGTGCAAGGAGGCTCACTGGGGGAAACGCAAATTTGCGTAGGCCCCGGGGCCAGCTGTGTGCCAGTGCATCCGTGCCGAGGGTCCCCTCGGTCAGCGAATAAAACAACTGGCAATGGGCGGATTCCCGAGAAGCGAACAGGTCCACCTGTGCTTCCCCGAACCGGCTCCATATCAGCTGGACCGCCTGGGGGTGGAGTCTCCATTCCCCCGGGAGCGTGAGCTGTCGTGAGAGCGCGTCGGCCGCACGATTGAGCTCGCCCGGGATGTAGGAGGCGCGCAGCGACCTGAGTCGGCGCTGACTCCACAGGAGGAGATGGCGGGCGAGTTGCGACATGCGACGGGAGCGCAAACCACCTTGGTGGTTGATATACGCTACCGCCGATGTGTTGTCCGTCCGGACCAGTACATGCTTGCCCTGCAACAGCGGTCGAAACCGGCGCAGCGCAAGGAGTACTGCCAGCAACTCGAGGCAGTTGATATGCCAATGGCGATGGGGTCCTGTCCAGGAGCCCGACGCCGACTGGCCACTGCATATGGCACCCCAGCCGGATGGTGGAGGCGTCTGTTGTAACAACAACATGCCTGGACACTTGTACTAGGGGCACCCCGGCCCGTAGAAAAGCAAGGTCCGACCACGGGCTGAATGTGCGGCGACACTCCGGTGTGATGACCACACGGAGTGAGCCGCGGTGCCAAGCCCACCTCGGGACTCGGTCGTGAAGCCAGTGCTGGAGCGGTCTCATATGGAGCAATCCGAGCGGCGTGACCGCGGCTGCGGATGCCATATGCCCCAGGAGCCTCTGAAATTGTTTCAGTGGGACCGCTGTTTTCCGCGAGAACAAGTTCAGGCAGTTCAGCACCGACTGTGCACGCTCATTGGTGAGACGTGCTGTCATGTTGACCGAGTCCAGCTCCACACCGAGAAAAGAGATGCTCTGCACGGGGCAGAGCTTGCTCTTCTCCCAGTTGACCCGAAGCCCCAACTGGCTGAGGTGACTGAGCACCAGGTCCCTGTGTTCGCACAACTGCTCTCGGGACTGGGCCAAAATGAGCCAGTCGTCGAGGTAGTTGAGGATGCGAACGCCCACTTCCCTGAGCGGGGCAAGGGCCCCCTCTGCGACTTTGGTAAAGACACGAGGAGACAGGGACAGCCCGAAGGGTAAGACCCTGTACTGATATGCCCGCCCCTCGAACGCAAACCGTAGAAACGGTCTGTGTCGAGGAAGGATCGAGACATGAAAGTACGCGTCCTTCAGGTCGATAGCTGCAAACCAGTCCTGGGGGCGAACGCACGTGAGAATGCGTTTCACCGTGAGCATCTTGAATGGGAGCTTGTGAAGGGCCCGAATCAAGACACGCAGATCCAGGATCGGTCGTAACCCCCCGCCTTTCTTGGGTACTATGAAGTAAGGGCTGTAAAACCCAGACTCCATCTCGGCTTGAGGGACAGGCTCTATTGCGTCCTTCGCCAAAAGAACCGCAATCTCCGCCCGCAGGACAGTGGCGTTGGGACCTGTCACCGAGGTGAACAGAACGCCGCTGAACCTGGGGGGACGCCTGGCGAACTGAATCGCGTAGCCGAGTCTGATTGTCCGAAGGAGCCAACGGGACGGGTTGGGAAGGCGTAGCCACGCCCCCAAGCTCCGTACGAGTGGAACCATCCGGACAACAGAAGTACCCACGGGGGGGCAGCAAGGAGCACTGTGGCCCAACTCGGGAGGCAGTGCGTCCCGAAGTCGGGGCTGTGAGTGGGGTCCACTCACGTGGCTCATGGTGGGCAGGGTGGCGTGGGAAGGCAGTGCGTTCCCGGAGCGCCAAGACCCTGCCCGTGGCGAAGGAAGGAGCGGCTGAGAGAGAGGGAGCGGAAGCTCGCTCACCCCCAGCGCGGACCTTCTTATGTGACCCAGAGGTTTCAGAAATTGCTCTTTTATTGAAAGGGTGGCCTTGCAGCCAGCGGCGGAACAGAAAAAAACAACACAGGATCCCCGTCTCCTGAGCAGCCTCCGAAACCTCCGGGTCTCCCATCTCAGGGCCGCTTCTTAGCCTTCTTCTTCTTTTTAGAAGGAGGCTTGGCGGTCTGGGCGGGGGGCGTGGCCTTCCTGCGGGTGGCTCGAGGAGAATGGGAGGGTTCCGACCTCACAGGAGCCTGAGCCGCAGGGGGACGCCCTCGGCGAGGAGCAGACGGAGGCACGGCCCGAGGCGGATTGGTGGCATCATCACGCCTGGGCAAGATGTGCTTGATGGCCTCCGTCTGCTTCTGCACCGCCGAGAACTGCTAGGCAAAGTCCTCGACGGTGTCGCCGAAGAGGCCGGCCTGGGAGATGGGGGCGTCAAGAAAGCGAGCTTTGTCGACTTCCCTCATCTCAGCCAGGTCCAACCAAAGATGCCGTTCCTGGACCACCAGGGTGGACATCGTTTGACCCAGGGCGCGTGCCGTGACCTTCGTCGCCCGGAGGGCAAGGTCGGTCGCAGCGCGCAGCTCTTGAAGCAACCCTGGTTCAGCACTACCCTTGTGCACGTCCTTCAGGGCTTTAGCCTGATGGACCTGCAGAATAGCCATGGCGTGCAGGGCAGAAGCCGCCTGTCCAGCAGCGGAGTAAGCCTTGGCAGCGAGAGCGGCCGTGGTCTTACCCTTTTTGAAGGGTCAATTTTTGTACTGTTAAATAAAGGTACAAAATTGTCACCAAAGGTACAAAACTGGTCTCTTAAGGTACATATCACAAGGGTACAAATTTGTTTTAAGTTACTGGAACTCTCTTGTAAGTGTACAATACTAGACAGGCACTTGTTAGTTCTACATTATTCCTATTTCACCTTACTTGGTTTTTTCAAGGCAATCGGTCTGCATGCTTTTTTTAAGTAAGATTTACTTATTGGATTTTACAGTGCAGAGAAAGGGACCTATATGTAGGGAAATCGTCTCGGGTTATGTCTGTAACCCGGGTTCCCTGAATAAGGGAACGAGACCCTGCATAAGTGCTTTGGGAACGCCTCTGCATGTTTCGTCTTGAAGCACTCATGAAATTGAACCAATAGTGTGACGGGACGTCAGAGCGGGTGACGTCACGGACCAGGAAACTATAAAGCACCCCTGAGAAGGATGAAGGATGAAGCAGACGCTCACAGGCGTGCAGGGAGTATGGCTAAGCTACGCAGCGTCTCGTTCACTTATTCAGGGAACCAGGGTTACAGACGTAACCCGAGACGTTCCCTTTCATCGGAAAATCAACGCTGCATAAGCGCTTTGGGAACGCTATCCCAACTAGTCCATGAGACCAAATGCCTGTCTGTTATCTCTTCAGGACGACAGTGCTGAGGACCCTGGAGTGGAGCCCAAATCAAGGTTATAGAACCTAATAAAGGTATGCTGAGACGACCACCCAGCAGCATCACATATATCGTTGAGGGGAACCCCCGACATCAAAGCCTTTGAGGCAGCCATACCCCTGGTAGAATGCGCCCAGACAGCCAAAGGAGAAGGCTGCCCAGAGGACTCATAAGCGAGCAAGATGGCCTCGACCACCCATTTACTCATTCTCTGCTTGGACGCCGGACCTCCTTTGTTAGGAGATCCATAACACACAAATAACTGTTCAGTGTGGACTGTGGACGTAAGCGTCTAAAGCCCTCACTGGGCAGAGCAGATTTAGTTTTTCCTGGTCCGCATTTGCAAAAGGTGGAGGACAAAAGGCCTGAAGCACAATGGGCCCTGGGACATTTGTAGGGATCTTGGGAATGTACCCAGGTCTAGGATGTAGAAAAGCTTTGACCATTCCAGGTGCAAAATCTAGGCATGAAGGAGCAACCGATAGTGCTTGTAAGTCTCCAATTCTGTTGAGAGATATTACGGCCAGAAGAAATATGGTTTTTAACGTGAGGAACTTCTCAGACACTTCCTCTAAGGGTTCAAAGGGAGCCGCAGTTAGCCCTTCCAGCACAATGGCTAGGTCCCAGGACGGAGTCTTTGTGCGTACTACAGGCCTCAGCCTCTGAGTACCATGGAGAAAACATATAACTAAAGGGTTTCTACCCACAGAAACACCCTCTATTTTTGCGTGATAAGCGGAAATCGCTGCAATATATACTTTCAATGTAGAAGGAGTTAAACCATCCGAGATTTTTTCTTGGAGAAACTGAAGTACATGACTGATGGAGGAGTGGAACGGATCCACCTGAGACCGGCTACACCAAGTAGCAAACAGCTTCCACTTATACACATAAAGTTTTCTCGTGGTCGGAGCTCTGGAGTGGAGAATGGTCTCTACAACCTCAGTTGAGAGACTGGATTCTATGAGCTCGGCCCCCTCAGGGGCCAGGCCGACAGTTTCTATATCTCCGGGCGGGGGTGAATTATTGTGCCGCCCGCCTGAGACAGAAGGTCCTGCCTGATCGGAATCTCCATGGGGGAGCCTTCTAAGAGGGATACTAGATCCATGTACCATATCTGGGCTGGCCAGAACGGGGCTACCATTATTAGACGGACCCCGTCCCGTCGAACCCTCTCCAGAACTCCGGGGAGCAGAGCAATCGGGGGAAATGCGTACAGACGCAGCCTCGGCCATGTCTGTACCATAGCATCCAACCCCAGAGGGGCTGGATGAGTCAGAGAATACCACAACGGGCAATGAGACTACTCTTTCGAGGCAAATAAGTCGACTTCTGCGTGACCGAAATTCTTCCATATCAGCTCCACCACCTCGGGGTGGAGCCTCCATTCCCTAGGCCTCGGCCCCTGCCTCGACAGGATGTCTGCCCCCATATTTTGATGTCCCGGGATATAAGCTGCTCTCAGAGAGAGAAACTTCCTCTGGGACCATAGGAGGATCTGATGGGATAACTTGCGCAGCTGGCGAGACCTCAGCCTGAGACAGAAGGTCCTGCCTGATCGGAATCTCCTTGGATGGTTGATATAGGAGACCACCGGCATGTTGTCTGTACGAACTAACACGTGATGGCCCCTCAGGTCTGGGAGGAGGTATTTGAGTGCTCGAAATACCGCCATCATCTCCAGCTGATTTATATGCCAGGAACGACGATGGTCCCCCCAAAGACCCTGAGCTGAGCGACCACTCATGATCGACCCCCAGCCTGTGAGAGACGCATCCGTCGTTAGCATTTTGCGACGACAAGGAGCTCCCAACACAGGACCCTGGGACAGAAACCAGGGTTTCTTCTACACCGCCAAGGCACGAAGGCATCGCCGCATGACCTTGATTGTGCGAAAAGGATTTCCCCTTGGAGAAAACCCCCTGGTTCTGAGCCACCACTGTAAAGGTCTCATGTGCAGCAGACCAAAAGGTATCACGTTGGAAGCGGCTGCCATCAGACCTAACAGTTTCTGAAACTGTTTTACAGTGAGTGACTGGTCTAATTTCACCCCTTTCATGGTTGAGAGAATGGAATTCACCCAGGCAGGAGACAGACGTGCCTGCATCATAGTGGAATTCCAAACTACCCCTAGATAGCTGGTATTTTGAGCTGGTAGAAGCACACTCTTCTTGGCATTGAGTCTCAACCCTAACCTTCTCATGTGTGACAGAACTACATCTCAATGTTGAACTGCCTGTTGCACTGATTGAGCCAGAATCAACCAGTCGTCGATATAATTCAGCACGCTGGATGCCCTGGAGTCTCAACGGAGCCAAAGCCGCATCCACGCACTTTGTGAAGGTGTGGGGTGAAAGGGATAGGCCGAATGGAAGAACCTTGTATTGGTAAGCTTCGCCCCCGAAAGCGAACCTGAGGAACTTCCCATGTGAAGGATGGATTGACACATGAAAGAAAGCGTCTTTCAGATCTATTGTCACAAACCAGTCCTCGGGTCTGATCTGTGTGGTGATCTGTCTGAGTGTAAGCATCTTGAACTTGAGCTTTTGTACTGAGCAATTTAACATACATAAATCTAGAATAGGACGCAACCCTCCATCCTTCTTCGGAACTATGAAGTAACGGCTGTAAAACCCTGACTGTTTGCTGGGGGGAGGAACCCTCTCTATAGCTCCCTTTTGCAAAAGTGTCATAACTTCTTGTTCCATAACCAGAGACTGCTGGGGGCCCACCACTGTAGGGAGGACCCCGTTCTATCATTTGCAGTACTCACTGAGAAATATTGGGAAGACGTTTCCATTCTTCCAGAAATTCTACTAAGGGAACCAGCCTCTCGAGGCAGGCTTCTTTTGTTTTTGGAGCACTTTGCTCGATGCCCTCGAGCGGCGCACCGGCAGGGAACAGTTGAATCATGCGCTCGCCGGCCCCCCTTAGAGGACGAAACGCACGAGACGGCGGGGTTGGCAGAACGGCCCCCTGAGGGCGCCGAAGAGGGATTAATTTTATAGATTTTAATTTTACAGGACCCTCTTCAGAGGGGGCTGCCCTCGGAAGTCCTGGACCCCTGGCGTCAGGACTTCTTCGAAGCCTTCCTTGCGATAATGACAGTCCGCAGATCTGTCTTACCCTTGGAAGGCTTCACTTGCGTTGCCCTCCCTGGTCCCCAAGATTTTTTTCGGGGGAGCACGGGTGGCAACGCTTTGCTTTTGTTGCACCCTATGCGCTGTTGAGGAGCTAGTAGATGGCCGAGGCTGCTCCTGCTCAGCAGCCTCAGCAGAGCGGTGAGGGAGAAACTTTTGGAATGCTGCCGACTGACGTTTTGCCTCCTGGAACCTCTCGACGACCGATGTGACGGAGTTGCCAAAGAGGCCCCGGGAGGAAACAGGTGCATCTAGGAGCACTGACTTACCTCTCTCCTTTATGTCTGACAGATTTCGCCATAAATGCCTCTCCATGGCCACCAGGGCTGCTATAGTCCGGCCAATGGATTTTGCCGTCTCCTTGGTGGCCCGGAGAGCTAAGTCGGTTGCTTTTCTTAATTCTTGAATTGATTCAAAAGTTGCCTCGCCACTCTCATCTATCTCCCCCAGCAGGTCGGCTTGATATGCCTGGAGGATAGACATAGTATGTAGGCAGGCGGCTGCCTGACCTGCTGAGGTATAACCCTGCCCACCAATGCTGATGTTGTACGCAGGGGTCTGGTGGGCAAAGTCGGGGATTTTAGGGACGATGCTGACTCAGGTGAGAGATAGCTGGCGAGCGTCTCCTCGACCTGAGGCATCGCCCCATAACCGTGTTCTCCACCTCCTACTATATTGCTATAGAGTGTAGTTTGTGGATTGTGAACACGGAATCGAGCCGGTCTCTGCCACGTGGAAAAACGGCAATCCCCGGGGCTGAGGCTGTGATCGGGCGGGGTGAAAGCGCTCATCTAATTTACTTTTGACACGCACTTCTGGTCTTTCATCTGGCCATTCGATTTTTAGTTTTGCCACCGCCCGAGTCAACACCTCTAAAAGCTCCTCTTAAGCTTAAAATCTCCTCGGAGCTGGATAAGTGAAGCGCTGGTGCCTCCATTCTGTACACGGAGTACACGGAGCGTCAACTTTTCACAATGTACACAGACAGCTCCCTCGAGAGCTGCCTGTGCATGCTCCACTCCCAAGCAAGTGACACACATCTCATGTGTATCCCCGCCCGTGATGAAGCGAGGGCAGGGAGGAACACACTTAGTAAACTGTTGCTTGCTAGAACTCGCTATGATCGTGTCTTATACAAAATATATATATATATATATATATATATATATATATATATGCATGGTGACTAAAATACTCTTTGCTGTATATATGGGACAGACAACACCAAATAAGACACACGATAACACAGAGCGCTGCTGAAGACTTCAGAAGCTGGAATTTTTTGTTCTCAGGGGTGCTTTATAGTTTCCTGGTCCGGGACGTCACCCGCTCTGACGTCCCGTCACACTATTGGTTCGATTTCACAAGTGCTTCAAGACGAAACATGCAGAGACGTTCCCAAAGCGCTTACGCAGCGTCAATGTTCCCATGAAAGGGAAATGTAGATTTCACGTGCTCACAACTTCATGAAAAATGCACAGATCATAGAAAATGCACAACATTACTTAAAGCAGATTCTCACGATTAAAATGAATCCAAAATCAACATAATATATTGCGTTGAACACAAGATATTATTCATGGAATGATTTAACATACTTGGCTAAAAACATGTCTCATCTTTCCGGGATGCAGTGTGTATCCAATGTTCCTGGAACCATCCATGTTCGTTTTCCAACGTAGAATAACACAAAAAAGGTCTTAAAGCTTAGAAACTCAGCTTTTTAATGCATCTAACCATTTTGAAAAACTCCTAACGAGTGCTGAGAAGTGCCTCTAAACCAGAGTTTACCGCCTGTGGGCGCCATCTAGCTGCGGAAAAATGAATAACACTTTATCACCACAAAATTTGAAAAAGATGCAGCTCACATACCATACCATACCAACTTTATTTATTAAGCACTTTACAACAACCAAGGTTGACCAAAGTGCTGTACAGAAAAATAAAACATAAATAAGTAATAACCACACAATAAAAGCATTTAAATAACAAAATAAATCAAACAAATACTTAAAATCGACAACTTACTAGGTATCAAAAGCCAAAGAAAACAGATGGGTCTTGAGGGTTTTAAAAACAGATAAAGAGGTGGCCTGCCTAACATACAAAGGCAGAGCATTCTGTATGCTGCATTTTGTATCATCTGGAGACGAGTGATGGAGGACCCACTAACCCCAACATAAAGAGAATTACAGTAGTCCAGCCGTGTAGTAACAAAGGCATGGACTACAGTTTCAAAATGTTGCCTTGACAAGATTGGCTTTATTTTGGCAAGCTGCCTCAAATAAAAGAAGCTTGATTTGACAACAGCTGTAATCTGACTGTTAAATTTAAGCTCAGGGTCCACTTTAACTCCTAGATTTGTGACACTGGATTTAATATAAGGAGCCAAAGTGCCCAACTCTACAGGCAGGGTCCCAGAGGTGCCTCCAAAGACCATCACTTCTGTTTTTTTATCATTAAAATTTAAGACGTTCAGAGCCATCCAGGCCTTTATATCATCAAGACAACATGTATATTATATAGTCTTTTATCAGCAGTTTTTCTGCATGAAAATGTCCATATGTCATTAAAAAGTGTTCTATCAAATGATACATACCTTGACTCTCCTTGCTACAGTTTTGGAGTTATGAGTCTTTACTTTTGTGTTTGTCACGCAGGGAAAAAAAAAAAAAACCCTCTAAAAAAGCCTTCAGGTCTTAAAGAGTTAAGAGACATCTCAAGGCATTATAAGCTATTATCTATAAGGTAACAATATAATAAGATAACCTTGTTTGAAATGGGCTTGGCTAAAATAAAATTTTAGTTTTGTCTATACTACTAGGTACTTATACTATATTGACTGGGTTAAATAGAATTGCTTTACTAAAAAGAGACTAAAATAAAATTTTCATTGACTAAAACTAGACTAAATGTTATTAGTTTTCGTCGACTAAAACTAGATTAAAATGTCATCAGTTTTCGTCGACTAAAACTAGACTAAAATAGTCATGGATAATTCTGACTAAAATAAGACTAAATGGCTCAGACTTTTAGTCGACTGAAACTTGACTAGACTAAAAAGAGTATGAACGTGACTAAAACTAATAAAAACTAAAATGACTGCTTGGCACAAAGACTAGACTAAAACTAAAATTAAAACAGGCCACCAAAAACAACACTAAACACAAGAACTACAACTGACTTCAGCCACACTGAGTGTCAAACCAGTTCACAAACCAGTTTGACATGATTTCTTTCATACATGTACAGAAGTTTTTGTTGAGAATTAAAAGATATGGATGTTGATGTTTTATTGAAAATAAAAATTTATTGAAGTTTGCAGTCACCATCGTAGTGACCAGTGTCTGCTTTAATTGGGCTCTTGACTCTTTAACATTAGCTTTCTCTGGCTGCTGTAACTGAGTGTTTAAAAAACACATTTGTTATAGCGGGAAAAAAACAATATAAAGTTGATCAGGTTTTTTGGCTGTTGTGATGATGTTGTAATCATCTTGGTCTTGCTTAATTCACTGATCATTTTCTGTGTTTAGTCCTTGATTTCATTTATATTTATAATATTATGTCTGTGAATCAACAGCATAAAATCCGACAATGTCTTTTATTTTATGTGTTTAAAAAAATTCTTCATTGTACCTGATTATTTTTGGAACTCACTGTAGTTTTACACTGGTGATAATGTCAAATTTAAGGATTTTAATAATGTAACACAAGTCAAGTCAAGTAACCTTTATTTATATAGTGCTTTTTTAAAATGCACAAGGGATTAAACACAGTATGAGATAAGCAAATCAAGAGACTGTGATCATCCAATGATCATCTTTTGTTTCTGCTAATTTTTTTTTGTTCTGGTTCCTGTTCCTCTTTTCTGTGGTTCTGCTTGTTAACAGCAGGTGTTCATCATTAATGCTCAATAAACACTTAAATATTAACTTAATTATCTCACTGCAACAGCATTAGTGTTACTTTTACTCTGTAGTGTGGACACTAGAGGATGTTCCTGTGGGGTTGAAAGGGTTAAAGGTGTAAGATAA
Organism: Ancherythroculter nigrocauda; assembly: GCA_036281575.1. NCBI lineage: Eukaryota > Metazoa > Chordata > Actinopteri > Cypriniformes > Xenocyprididae > Ancherythroculter > Ancherythroculter nigrocauda. The sequence goes on from VTFQ01000003.1 coordinate 4,943,721, forward strand.
AAAGACATACCCACAAAATGTATTTTTAACAGTAACAAACTGTAAGTTAAAAAACAGTTATATACTGGCAACAAAAAAATTGAGTTCTCTTTCAGTCGGTCACTTTGACGTTACGTCAGAGACTGACGAAATGGGGTCTTGCCCGAGAGCCCAATCACCTTCGAGTGTTAACAAAACGAGCCAATGATACGAAGAGTATCTTGGTCTGCGGAATTTGCATGCGCAAGCTCCGCCCCACTCTGTGGGTATATAAGGAGCAGCGTGAGCAACTCGCATTCAAGCTTTCGCTTCGGAGCCGAGCACATTGTTGCCTTCACTGGAGTGTTTCTACAGGACGAGTCTCTGCAGTACTGGTGTGACGGCGTGTTTCAGCGGATTCCAGTGTTCCTGCCTTGCCTGTTTCCCCTGAGCGCTTCAGTACTAAAAGAGCATTTCCTAAAAGAGCTTCACGGGTTTCCTAGGTCGCGTCTTTTTAAAGATGTCGTACCGCCCGTGTGTTTCTGGGTGCGGTCGCTATATGGCGCCTCTTGACGTCCATGATCGCTGTCTCACATGTTTGGGTTTCCAGCATGCTGAGGTGTCTTTCGTGGATGGTTCATGTTCTCATTGTGGGAAAATGACCATCAAGATGCTTAGATCGAGACTCGATTACCTTAAACAGTATTGAGTCCCCTCTGCCAAACCCCGACCTAGTTCCTCTTCTTGTGAGGGGGCTATCTCGGTTGGTGGCGAGGGTGATCTCAGGGTTACAGTGTGGAACAACCCGACGAGCCAGCCTCCTCGGGCCACACCACCCTCCCAGGCATCTCAGCCGGTGGAGCTTCCGGGTGGGTCTGCTGCCTCCCCTTCTGGGGGACCCAGCGTCTCATTTGGGGCTCCGGAGGATGATCGTATGGCGATCGCTGCATCTCAAGGCAGGTTTGAGTCCTTGAGAGATGAAGATTCGGCTGCGTTGCCTCCCTCTGGGAGAGCAGCGTTGTCCAAGTCAGATCCTGAGCTGACGGCCATGCTTGCCCGGGCAGCTGACAGCATTGGGTTGGAGTGGAATCCTCCACCCCGTCCCGAATGCTCGAGGCTGGATGATTGGTTCCTGAGGGCTGCACGCTCTGGTGAACGCCAGGGCCCCCCACCGGTTCCTTTCTTCCCAGAAGTGCATGAGGAGGTTACCAGTTCATGGAGGGCACCTTTAACTGCCCGAAACCGTTCCGGTGCCTCCTCCGCCTTCACCTCCCTTGATGGCGGGGTGGCTAAAGGGTATGCTGGGGTACCCCCTGTGGAACGCTCGGTTGCGATGCAGATGTGTCCTCCGAGCGCCTCTACGTGGCGCAGTGATCCCAAGCTCCCGTCCAAGGCCTGTAAGTTCTCGTCCACGCTTGTGGCCAAGGCTTACAGAGCTGCGGGTCAGGCCGCTTCCGCCTTGCACGCCATGGCCACCTTGCAGGTCTACCAGGCTAAGGTGCTCAAGGGCCTGCATGAGGTGGGTGCTGACTAAGCGGCCCTTCAGGAGGCTCGCACAGCCGCCGACCTTGCCCTTCGGGCAACTAAGGTCACGGCGCCCTTGATTGGTCAGGTGATGTCCACTTTGGTGGTCCAGGAGCGCCACCTATGGCTGAACCTGGTAGACGTGAGGGAGTCGGACCGTACTCAGCTCCTAAACTCCCCTGTCTTTCAGGCCGGCCTTTTTTCGGCGTTGCAGTCGAGGTTGTTACCCAGCAATTCTCGGCCGCTCAGAGACAGTCTGAGGCAATCAGCCATATCCTGCCCCGGCGGCCAGCTGCTGCTCCTACACCGCCGCCGGCTCAAGTGCCTCAGTCTGCTCGTCGCCGAGGTTGCCCTCCCGTGGCTTCCTCCGCTCCCGCTTGGCCACAGCAGCAGCCTCCACCCTGGCTGCAGTGAGGAGACAGCGCAGGCGGCGCAGCCCGTCTCCGCCCCTCCACCTGCTAAGCGTCAGGCTAAGAAGTGGCGTTCCTGAGACGGGCGACCTGGAGTCGGAGATGACAGTTCTTCAGGAGTCGGTAGCAGGGCCGCTCCTTCCCCCGCAGGAGGGCTGGGGGAGAACCATTCCATCTTCATAAAAAGAGCTGTTTCCTCTACCTCTGGGTCCCAAGAGGGCACGGTTGACAGTGTGCTCTGTTCCGCAACACTCTCTTCCCCCCTCCCCCTTTTCCCTTCAGAGCTGGCCCGAGAACGCTTTGCCTTCTCACAGAGCCCCCTCTGTCACTCCACGGTTCAGACGCACCCCTTGCCATGGGACGCTGTGCCTCCCATACCCAGGGCCGTCTGTTCCGTCTCACTGCCGCACTGAGGGTGCACCTGTGGTTCCTTTGACCCCGCTGGCACTGTTTCTGGGAGCCTGGTTAGAGCTACCCAACCTGTCCCGCTGGCGCATTCGAACGATCACGCTAGCTCGGCGTCCCCCCAGATTTCGGGGGATCCGCGCTACGTTCGGAGATTGCTACCCTTTTGGCGAAGGGTGCGATCGAGCCAGTCCCTCCAGCCGAGATGAAGTCGGGTTTTTACAGCCCATACTTCATTGTACCCAAGAAAACAGGTGGGTTACGGCCAATCCTGGACGTTTGGGCTTTGAACCGGGCTCAAAGCCGGTTCAGGATGTTAGCGCCCAAATGCATTTTTGAGTGCGTTTGTCCTCTAGATTGGTTTACAGCGATAGACCTGAAGGACACGTACTTTCATGTCTCCATTCTTCCTCGACACAGACCGTTTCTTCAGTTTGCTTTTGAAGGGCATGCATTTCAGTACAAGGTTCTCCCTTTCGGGCTGGCCCTGTCTCCCCGCGTCTCATAAAGGTCACGGAGGGAGTTCTTGCTCCTCTCAGGGTCCAGGGTGACCGTATTCTCAACTACCTCAACGACTGGCGGATTTTAGCACACTCTCGAGAACAGTTGTGCAAGCACAGGAATCTAGTGCTCAGACACCTCGCCCGTCTGGGCCTTCAAGCAGAGGCTAGCCCACTGGTTAGTGGATGTTATTTTCTTAGCCTAGCAGGCTCAAGACCTGCCATGCCCCCTGAGAGTGAGGGCTCACTCTACCAGGAGTGTTGCCTCCTCTTGGGCGTTGGCGCATGGCGCCTCGCTGACAGATATTTGTAGAGCTGCGGGCTTGGCTACACCTAACACATTTGCGAGGTTTTATAACCTTTGTGTAGAGCCGTTATCCTCCCGTATACTCGCCCCTTCTGGCCAGTAGCTGGATCTGCTCTGTGTCATTCGCTTGCTGCGCCATTCCACTCTACGGATTGGATGTGTGCGCTATCTCTCAGTAAGTTCCTTATCAGAACCCTGGGTTCCTCCAGCACTGTTGATGTCTACATTCGCATGCTTGCCCCTTCGGTCAGCCCTTATGTTAGACTAGGTGCTTCCATGTGTTGTGATTCCCTGCATGTAATCCCACGTGTGTATTCCACTTTAAGTCTCCTTGGAGCATGTGTCTTCCCCTAACAAGCCACTTGCTATTCTGACATGTAATTCCACCCTGCGGGTTGGTTACCTCAGTTTTCTCTGCTATGCGGGTACTTTGTAAGACCTCCATGAGTAGGCAGCCTGTTAGCATACTCCTCAGGTATGCTACCCAGTGTGCTCTGTGCGTATGGTCCTTCTTTCCTGCTCTCACAGCAAGGTACTATTCTCACACTGTTCACTTGAAGACAGCTATTGTGGCATTTTAGCAGGGACCCCATTTCGTCAGTCTCTGACGTAACGTAGGTTACGTATTGTCCCCTTGCCACAATTACTGTTCCGCTGTACGGTCGGGTCACTTGGCTCCTCAGTGAAGACTTGAATGCGAGTTGCTCGCGCTGCTCCTTATATACCCACAGAGTGGGGCGGAGCTTGCGCATGCAAATTCCGCAGACCAAGATACTCTTCGTATCATTGGCTCGTTTTGTTAACACTCGAAGGTGATTGGGCTCTCGGACGAGACCCCATTTCATCAGTCTCTGACGTAACGTCTCCGTTCTCTCCTTCAGGGAACGAGGGTTACATATGTAACCTAGACGTTTTGTGGGTCACCATTGTGCTGAAGAGTAGAGCCTAGTGATGTGTCATTTCTTTCTTTCTTTTATTTCAAACAATAGTCAATAAAAAAATCAAATAAAATATGAAATACAACAATTGTGTTACCACATAAAGAAGAAACAATATCTATGAATAATCATCAATTCATTACATGTGTCTGAAAAGGAGCGGGATGAAGCAAAAGCTTATTTACCCACCCCTTATACAACCATTCCAAATTCCATTATATTAAATATTTTTCTATATATATTATATCTTCATAAGAATAACAAATAAACCCTTTTTTTTAAACTCAAACCAAAATTTACCTTTTATTCCAAACCACCCATCACCCTTAAATCTTAATACAATCAATCTTTAAATCCACCCTCACATTCACTCTTGTTCATCCTCATATCCTTTTAGTAACTCGTTTTTATACAACTTTTTAAACTGTTTAAAGTTTGTACAATATTTTAACACCTGCTCCAAATTATTCCACAACCTCACCCCACATATAGTGATGCACATACTTTTTAGAGTTGTTCTTATTTTAAGCTTTTTAAAGTTTAATTCATCTCTCAAATTATATCCACCCTGCCTCTCCATAAACATTTTTTGTAAATTTTCCGGAAGTAAATTATTTCTTGCTTTAAACATGACTTGTACCGTCTTAAATTTAACCAAATCAATAAACTTTAGTGTATCTGATTTCAAGAACAGTGAATTTGTGTGTTCAAGATATCCTACATTATTTATGATTCTGATTGCTCTCTTTTGTAATGTGCATAACGACTGTAGGTTGGTTTTGTAGGTATTTCCCCAGATTTCCACACAATAACTTAAATATGGCACTATGAGTGTATTATACAGAATATACAATGAATTATTACCCAGAATATATCTTGCTTTATTTAATATTGCTATAGTCTTTACCAGTTTTGCTTCAATATATTTTATATGTGGTTTCCAACTGATTTTGTGGTCTAAAATAACACCAAGAAATTTATTTTCATAGATTCTTTCTATACTGATATTATCAATTTTCAATTCTACTTCAGGTTGAGTATACTTTCCAAATAACATAATCTTTGTTTTAGCTATATTTAATGATAATTTATTTACATCAAACCACCGTTTTAATTTAATCATTTCTTTTGCTATCGCCTCCAAAATCTGCTTTAAATTGTCCCCAGAACAGAAAATATTTGTATCATCAGCAAATAAAATAAATTTTAATATATTTGATACTCTACAAATATCATTAATATACATTATGAAAAGTTTTGGACCTAGGACCGATCCCTGTGGTACTCCACAAGTTATATCCATACATATAGATTTTTGATCACCGATTTCCACAAATTGTTGCCTGCTTTTCAAATAGCTACTTACCCAGTTCAGTCCAACTCCTCTGATTCCATACCTCTCCAATTTCTGTAATAACATGTCATGATTTATGGTATCAAATGCTTTCTTTAGATCTATAAATATTCCTAACACATATTTTTTAGTATCTGGGTGTTTCTGCAACTACGGGCACTTTTAAGTCCCAGCAGTGAAATTTTAGATTTATGTTAAAATTTGTCATGTGATGCTTTATAAATATATTCTCATTGCCATCACACACCTTGACAAAAAATATGATTACTAATTAATGTGATTTAATATAATATTATGAAGCATTTATAGCTCAAAACACCATTTTTGTTAATGTCCCACACCTGTGGTCTCAATGTTGAGATACATAAAATAAGCTAATTTAATTACAATTTGACATTATTTCAAATGGAATTGTTGAATATACAGATTAATTTAAATCATCTTAAAATTCTTTGTATTATTTACTGATCACTTTTATGATTTTTTTTAACTAAATGTGCCTGTCCCACACTTTTGAGTCCTTACCGCGACAATGAAGAAAAGCTTTTATTATGAAATTTTATCAAACACAAACAAGTCTAGTTTCTATGGAAACAGAAATTATCACATGATCACATTACTGACAGACTGGGCCACCACACTACTTCACTCAGAAGATGCCAAAAAATTAAGGTAAACCTCATCTTTTCTACATAGTATTTATTGTGCGTCCTTACCATTCAGCTTAATAATTGTGTATTGTAACGAGGTCAGTCAATGTGGGAAGAAGGAGGCGGGAACCGGCGAACATTCAACAAAACTTTAATATAAAATAAACAAAGAACAAAACGAAAGTAATGCCGGCAGACCCTCGCGGACGTCTGCCGGCCACACAAACATAATAAAACATAAAATAAAGTCCAGGCCTGGTCCTCTCTCGTCCTTCATTGTAGTCGCTCCTCCTTTTATGCCTCCGGAGCTCCTCCGTGAGAGACTCGAGGCCGGCACGCCTCGCAGGTGACGCTCATTATCACTCGCGTCACCGGCCTCGCGCCGTTCCCTCACGGCTCTCGCCCGCCCTGCTCGTCACATACCCCCAACGCCCCTCGCAGGCCGGGGGGTACCTCCGAGACTGCGCTCTACTCCCCCCCGGGGCCTGTCTCGGCGGCCGCAGCACCTGGGGGTAAGGACAGACGAGACGAGAGAAAGGAGACGGAAGCAAGGGGAGCGACAGGACGAGAGAGGGGAGAGAGGAAAAAGAAAAAAAAAATTCTTGGTCCGGTTCCCCGACACACTGCCGCTCGGTCCTCAGCCTGCCAAGAGGCTCTTTCTCGCGGTGCCATGCGGTGGCACTGGACGCTCGGTGGACGGCCCGATCCTCGACCGCCTCCTGGCGGCCGGCGATGGCTCCTCCGACTGAGGGCAGCCGGCAGCGAGTCCCCCGTCCCCTGCTCCTCCCCTTCATGGCGGACGGCAGCAGGCTCCGGCCCACGGCAGACGGCGGCGACTCCTCCGCTCCCTCCAGGTCCAGGACGGCAGCCACCCCACCTCGTCCCAGGAGCACGGCATCCGGGTCTCCGTCCCACCTTTCACTAGGCTCCAGTACCACCGCCTCGGGCAGCCTCTCGCGGTCTACACACACTCCCGCGCTGCCCGAACTCCGCAGCACCGCGATCCCCCTCAGCAGCGAGGGCTCTCCGACAGCATGTCCCTCCTTCCTCCCGGGTTTCGGCACCAATGTAACGAAGTTAGTAGATGTGGGAAGAAGGAGGCGGGAACCGGCGAACGTTCAACAAAACTTTAATCTCAAAATAACCAAACAAAACGAAAGTAATGCCGGCAGACCCTCGCGGACGTCTGCCGGCCACACAAACATAACAAAACATAAAATAAAGTCCAGGCCTGGTCCTCTCTCGTCCTTCACGGCAGTCGCTCCTCCTTTTATGCTCCCGGAGCTCCTCCGTGAGGGACTCAAGGCCGGTGCGCCTCCCAGGTGAAGCTCATTATCACTCGCGTCACCGGCCTCGCGCCGTTCCCTCACGGCTCTCGCCCGCCCTGGTCGCCACATACCCCCATCGCCCCTCGCAGGCCGGGGGGTACTCCCGAGACTGCGCTCTACTCCCCCCCGGGGCCTGTCTCGGCGCCAATGTAACGAGGTCAGTCAATGTGGGAAGAAGGAGGCGGGAACCGGCGAACATTCAACAAAACTTTAATATAAAATAAACAAAGAACAAAACGAAAGTAATGCCGGCAGACCCTCGCGGACGTCTGCCGGCCACACAAACATAATAAAACATAAAATAAAGTCCAGGCCTGGTCCTCTCTCGTCCTTCATTGTAGTCGCTCCTCCTTTTATGCCTCCGGAGCTCCTCCGTGAGAGACTCGAGGCCGGCACGCCTCGCAGGTGACGCTCATTATCACTCGCGTCACCGGCCTCGCGCCGTTCCCTCACGGCTCTCGCCCGCCCTGCTCGTCACATGTATTTTGAACTAAATTTTAAAAATAAATGTATATTACTGTTAAATTCATGTATATTAAGATGCTAAGAGTTAAAACTAGTGTAGTAGGCCTTGCTAGCTGCAATTAGCTAAAATATTAGCCAAAATGTCATTACCGCAACATGTCTTTACCGCAGCAAATTTAGGTGTTGCGGTAAAGACCTTGTGTTGCGGTACAGACAAATTCAATGCTTACTGTATATTAAATTACAATTATTCAGTATATTATTAGTACTGAAGTATATATATTAGTATATATATTAACATGCCATTGTTTAACCCTAGATGAGACCAAATTCATCAACAATACGATCAAAAAAATGCAGAGAGGAAATGAAAAAAGACCCAGAGAGATATGCAGACTATCTGCAGAAGGAAAAAGAGCGCTACAAAAAAAGTGGGCAGATAAAAACTGTCTCCCAGCTAACAATGTCACAGATGAGGAAATATCAGAGGTTGAGAGATCCCTGATTGATGATCTGCAGACAGTTAAAGGCACCATGAAGATCCATCAGGTATGTAATAATGCTGCATCATTAAATGTAATGAATATTTTGAATTACTATTCATTTTATAGATGATGTCAACAAATACTTTCAGTAGACATTAGACATTATTGACTCTCTTCTGTGGCTAAGATGTTTGAAAATTGTGCAGAATATTTCACTAAGTCACCAAAATACTATATTTTTCAGATCCACACATCAGTCTCTGGGCAAATCATGTGGAGAGAGCTGAGCTGCTTCTGCAGAAACCCAGATCCATGCACCTGCTTCAGCCCACAGTGCGCCTTTGCTTGTGCATCTGAGCCTTCCACAGGAGCCCTCCATCAGCATCATCTGTCATTCCAGGATGTCAATGCGATAAAAACCATTTCTGATGTCAACAAGGGGCTGATTGGTAAATGGTGTGTCGTTGTGTATGACAATGACCCATATCCAGGCATCATCCAAGATGTTGATACTCAAAGTTGTGCTTTGGTCAAAGCAATGCACAGGGTTGGGGCCAATAGGTTTTTCTGGCCAATGAAGGATGATGTGATCTGGTACACTCATGAGAATGTTGTTGGGCTTGTGCCAGAACCAAAACCAGTGACAGCAAGACACATGAAGCTTACTGACTCAGTTTGGAAGGAACTCTGTTCTCGTTTTAATTAGTTACCTGTACATGTACCAAAAGCCTAAATGTTACAATGAGATTACTTCTCAGTCTGAAATGAGAAATAACTCGGTATGGTACAAAAATGTAACGTTGTGGTGAGATGCAGTTAAAAGAGATGCAGTTAATTTCCGAAGCAGTTGAAAGAGTTAAAATAGTTCATTAAAAGTGTTATTTACTACAAAACTGCTACTATCTTACACATGCAATGTCTGTTAATTTCTTTTTGTTTGTTTCTTTCACTGTTGGTCTCTACAGTAGCCTGTTTTTGATTTCGTGGCACTTTAACATTGTGTCCTTACCGACACAAGATGTCATTACCGCAGCACTGCCCTATTTCTATTTTTTTTTACAGTTTCATTTGCAAAAAAATATTTTAACACTTAAGTTGAAATAAGTTACACATTGAAATTGCAACATCTGTCATAAAAAGTTAAATATGTTATATTTTGTGTGTATGGAAACAATTGACATCTAAGGTTACTGTAATTTTTTTTACATGGCATAGAAAAAAAACATGAAATTCCCTATTTTGTATATTATTTTTTTTACATTAGTATTTACAAAACTGCATAAAATTTGAAAAAGCTATTTAAATATATTACATTTTTTTAGAAATTAATAAAGTAAAATGTATAAAATGAACGTAATTGTAATGTTGCGGTAAGGACCATTTGTAAGAAGATGACCCGAAAAACAAAAAAAATAAACATGTTCCAGATTAAAATCTTAACAACTACATTCAATTTTGTGTACATTTTTATATGTATTACAGACTGTGATGGTTAAAATGTAAATTCATAGAGGTTGATTTTTAAAAAAAATGGGACAGTCAAAAGTGCCCGTAGTTGCAGAAACACCCATCTATACAATTTGTAATTTCCTCAATTAATTCCATTAAAGCTAAAGATGTTGATCTGTTTGTTCGGAATCCATATTGACTCTCCACTAGCAGTTTGTGTGTTTCAATAAAATCATCAAACCTTTCTATAAACAGTTTTTCTAGGATTTTGGAGAACTGGGGCAGTATAGAAACAGGCCTATAATTTGTGAATAGGTGCTTATCCCCTAGCCTGACTACGTCAGACTTCCTACTTCCGCTCAATTTCATTTCGCTTCTGTACTCAGTCTGATACAGCGTCAGAGCTTTCTGTTTGCCACCGGTCTGGAAACAGCCGGGCCAATCAACGAACAGAGGGCGGGCTGAGAGCCGTGACGTAGATGCTAAGCGCCGAGTTTTACATTGTAGGTTAGAGAAATCGAAAACCGAAACGACCGCGGAAATGGAAAACGAGACACGGGATGCAATTCGCTCTGTTATGGAGAACATTCAACTCTTTTTCAAACTCGTGAGGAACAAAGAGCTGTGTTTAAAAGATCTAATCCTAAGTTTGAGAGTTGGCTACAAACATTTTCTTGTTTCACTCTGTCAAAAATAAGTTTAGAGGCCGTGATTGTACCGTGTATGCGTAGATTAACTTCGCATAAACTGCAAAAGTCGTTTACAGCCATGTTCACTCCGGTATTTCGCTCGCATCATCATGTGTTTACAACAGGTTTACAGTGGAAGTTCGATGCATGATGTCTGTGCTTCGATGCGGCTGTACAGGCGCATAACATACGTCATAACTAAACGTATCTGATTGGCTTACGGGTAACCAATGATTTTAAACTTCAGACAAGCGCCCCCTAGCGAGAGAGAAAACACTTCTCTATTATGCCATTCCAGACTCTGTCTACGAAGCAAAGTGAAGTAGCGGAGTCTGGTATTACCAGGCTACTTATCCCCTGTTATATATAATGGTATTACTTTTGCAACTTTCATTTTTTCTGGAAATTTACCGAGTTGAAAAGACAAGTTAGTGATATGAGTTAATGGTTCTGAAATTTCTTCAATTACTTTTTTTACTATAATCATATCAACATTATTCCAGTCCGCAGAAGATTTGTTTCTACACTTTCTTACAATATCAATTATCTCCTTCCTTTCTACTGCTCTAAGAAACATAGAGCTGGGATTTCTATCCCAAAGATCCACATCCACCCCTTCTGTAGTTTCTGAATCATTTATTATTTTTGCCAAATTTGGTACCATTAACCACATCTTCTTTGTTTTTTATTATCTTATCTTTATCAATAAAATATTCTGGATAACTTTTATTTTTATTTTTTGTTTCATTTCTAATTATACTATTTAGGATGTTCCATAAACCTTTCATGTTATTTTTATTAATCTCTAATATTTTATTATAGTATTCTTTCTTACACCTCCTCATAATATTAATTAATTTATTCTTATACTTTTTATATTTATTTTCTGCTTCTGGGGTAAGATATTTAATAAATTGTCTATACAGTGTGTTTTTCTTCTTACAGGCATTTAATAAACCTTTTGTACTCCAAGGACTATTTGTTTGGTTATTTTTGTTTCTATATTGTTTTACAGGACAGTTTTTATCATACAATGATGTAAAAATATTTAGACATTTATTATATGCTTTATCAACATCATCCTCTTCATATACTACATTCCAATTTTGTTTCAGTAATTCATTCTTGAAAACCTTTACGTTTTCTGCCGTTCTTACTCTTGTATGATGTGATATAACTAATATCATTAGATTTCTTATACTTACAATGATAAACAATAAAAACAGGTAAATGATCACTAATGTCGTTATATAATAGTCCACTCTCTATATTGTTATCCATAATATTTGTGAATATATTGTCAATTAATGTGGCACTATGAGATGTGATTCTACTGGGTCTACTGATTGTTGGATACAAACCCATGCTATACATTATATTAACAAAATCTTCTGTCAGTTTATGCTTTTTTGGATTTAATAAATCTATATTTAAGTCTCCACATATAAACATAGTCTTTTGAGATGTTTTTGTGTATATATGTTTTCCATCCAATCATTAAATATTTCAATATTTGATCCAGGAGTTCTGTATACACAACTCACAACAATTTTTTTGACTTTTCCATACATATTTCTATTGTAATACATTCCAACAAATCATCAACAGTTACTGTCATACCCTCCACCACCTTATACTTCAGACTGTTATGCACATATATTGCCACACCTCCTCCACTTCTATTCACTCTATTTTTATAATTTAATTCATAGCCATCAATCTCAAAGTCCACACCTTTTTCGTCATTAAGCTAAGTCTCTGATATTGCTATGATACTGAATAAATTCTTTAATTGTCTTAAATAATCTTTAATGCTTTGGAAATTGGCATATAGACTTCTGCTGTTAAAGTGGATCATTGAAATGTTGTGCACTTGTTGGAAGGTTATATTGAATTGTTCATCTGTATAATAGCTACAACTGTTATTAATATTAATAAGTAAGTTATTTTCTGGATCAATATTATTTTCTATATCCTGCATTTTATACTCAGTATATACAAAATTATCTAATTCCGATATACATAACTTTTTATTTTCAACAAATGACATAGTTGTCATTTATGTTCTTTTTATTCTTTCTTTACTACTGGGTTTATTACATTACCTAATCTCTGTTACGGGATACAGGAGACGGACACAGATGTAACAGGTAATGGTAGCTTTATTGACCACAGTAGAGCAGGAGACAACAAACAGGTGAGTGAACTGATGATAGCTGGTATAGAACTGATGATATGAGGAATAGTTACTGTCCTTTCTGTTGCAGGTAGAGATACGTTGGAGCTTGGAGATCGCTGGAGTGACTTGGAGCTGGCTGACACACACCCACACAGCAGACGGGGCACACGAAGGGAAGGAGAGAAGCTGGAGACAGGTGAGTATACGAAGAAGAGTCCTTAAGGTAAGCATCACATGGAGTATATGCGAACGAGACCGGACATAGAGTGCTGTGTGCGTGTGTGTTATATAGTGCTGCTGATGAGTGAGGTGATGAGGTGCAGGTGGCGGTGATCAGTACTCAGGAGACAGCGTGCGTTGTGATTGGGTGACGTTGGAACCTGACGTGTCTGTGACAGTACCCCCCCCTCCACGGCCCGCTCCGACGTCGTGGTGGTCGTCCTCTTCCCTGCGGTGCCGGTTTCTCAGGGTGACTGTCGTGGAACGTCTGGAGTAAGCTGGGATCCAGGATGTCATTTCTTGGGACCCAGGAGCATTCTTCGGGGCCGTATCCTTCCCAGTCCACTAAGTATTCCAGCTGACCACCACGACGCCGGGAGTTCAAGATCTCATGAACCTCATACGCAGCTCCGTCCTCCAGGATGAGTGAAGGGGGGGGCTCGGCGGGAGCCACGTCAGGTCCTGTGGGAAGAACAGAAGGGTGGGGAGCTTTCAGTAGTGACATGTGGAAAGTGGGGTGTATACGATACCCTTGTGGAAGTCGGAATTGATAGGTGACTGGGTTGACCTGCTTGACGATGGGGAATGGGCCAATGAACCTGGGACTCCGCTTTCTGCAGGGCAGATGCAGTCTGATATCCCGGGTGGACAACCAAACCATCTGACCAGGCTGGAAGACTGGAGTGTTGGAGCGTCGAAGGTCAGCTGCCATCCTGCGTCTGCGCAGGGCTCGTTGCAGTTGATGGTGTGCTGAGTCCCAGACCCTCTCGCTCTCTCGGAACGAGTAATCCACTGCGGGTACGTTGGAGGGTTCCCCGGTCCAGGGGAACAGTGGGGGTTGGTAGCCGAGTACGCACTGGAATGGTGTGAGCCCTGTAGTCGACTGCCGGAGAGAGTTTTGGGCGTACTCGGCCCAACCCAGGAACTGGTTCCAAGAGTCCTGGTGGTCATGACAGAAGGTACGGAGGAAGCGGCCAATCTCCTGTACCTTTCTTTCCGTCTGCCCGTTCGACTGCGGGTGGTATCCGGAAGTCAGGCTGACGGCCACACCTAGGAGGGAGTAGAACGATCTCCACACTCTTGATATGAACTGGGGTCCTCGGTCAGAGACTATGTCTTCTGGTATTCCGAAATATCTGAAGACTTGGTTGAAGAGTATTTTGGCGGTCTCCATGGCAGTGGGTAATCCTGGGAGTGGAATTAGATGGCAAGACTTTGAGAAACGGTCCACAACGACTAGGATGGTGGTATTTCCTTCTGAGACAGGGAGATCAGTGATGAAATCCACTCCTAGGTGTGACCATGGGCGATCTGGAACGGGCAGCGGAAGGAGTTTCCCAGCTGGCAGATGACGAGGACTTTTGGAGATGGCACACTCCCGACAGCCCTGCACGTACCTTCTGACATCCGAAGCCATCCCTGGCCACCAGAAGCGTTCTTTTAGCAACGAGAGAGTTTCATTGACCCCCGGGTGACCAGTGCCAAGTGACGTGTGAGCTGAGTGAATGGTGGGAGTGCGTCATGTCCGTGGGATGTACAGCAAGCCGGGTGGACAGCCCGGCGGAGGGTTCGTGGAGGCATTGCAGGAGGGGATGGTCTCTTCTGACCAGGTAATAGGACTCACGATGAGAGAGCTCGGAATGATAGGTTCGGGTTCTTCGGTCTTTTCTTCAGGAGCATGGAGACGAGAGAGAGCGTCTGCTTTGACGTTTTTGGTACCTGGACGGTAGGAGATGGTGTAATTGAATCGGGAGAAGAACATGGCCCAGCGAGCTTGTCTTGGATTTAGTCTCTTCGCAGACCGAAGATATTCAAGGTTCTTATGGTCTGTCAGCACCAGGAACGCATGTTTGGCTCCCTCCAGCCAATGCCTCCACTCTTCCAAGGCAAGCTTAACCCTCTGGAGTCTGAGGCTGATTTGGGGCCTGGAGAAGTTTTGACATGCCCTGACATTTGTGCTTTTTTCAGTTGTTCATAAACATATTAATGGAAAAAGTGTCATTACACTGTATTCAGCACAAACTAGGCTACCATAATATGTGAGGAACATGTATGTACATGTTTGTGTTTTTGAAGGAATAACATTTATGCGTGGTTATTGAAAAAACAAAAAACTTAAGTCACTGAAATAAGGCCAAAAAAAGTATAGTAAATCTGTGTTTACAATACTTTAGGGTATTGGAGGTTGTAAACTAGAGTTTTTGCTTCAAAATTATGTAAAAATTATGCTGCCTACTCCTTCATATAAAACAATATATTGATTTAGTTTTTGTAAGACACTTTTTGCCAAGAAACACAGTTTGCATGGAGGCGTGAATCACCACTGAATAATGGGCCATTCTCACCTGAGAAGACAAAAGAATTGGATAGTAATGAGCTGAAATGACTTGCATATTAATGAGGCCTTTCAGTCAGGTAGGCTGTGAAAAAAAACCTTCTGTGATGTCTCAAGCTCATCATAATATATGAAACATACAGAAAAATATTATTACAATATAAAGTAATGGTTTTATATTATACTTTAAAATATAATGTATTTCTGTGATGCAAAGAGTCTGAATATAGGCTTTTAGTTTAAAAGCATGCACATTTGAAGAAATATTGGATTCTCATATGCTTATGTCAATTTTCTATACAGAGGAGTTATATTTATTTAATATTCATTGTCATTACTATGAGCGCTGGTGTTTTCAATTCATCCTTGAAGTCGGAGGGCACTCTCTGTGCATTTTTAGTCCACAAATTCATCTAAAAGAAGAAGAGGCTATTCCATGAATGGAGTTTTCAATTCATACTGCAGCCGGAGGGCGCTAAAGAAACAAAAACTCATCTAAAATTCATCTATAGAAGAAAAGAAAACAGGAACTAACTGCATGTCTTCTAGAGCTCCCTAACCATGACTTTTACATCCAGATAAACACTTTTCAAGACAATAAATACACGATTGAGACAATGAATGCATGTATTGCCTCTGAATTTGCGTCTGAATAGCGCTGGCTCCGTGGGCGTGGCCGCATTAACGGATAATGAGCTGAATCACGGACTTCTGACATGGCTCTCTTTTCATACAGATTACATAAACACAGAAGGTTTGTTTTCGATTTGACTTACATGATTTAAAACCTGACATCTTATCGTTTTTTTAGACATAAGTTTAATTTTTCTGTGATTAGTATTCACTAAGTTACAGTTCATTTTCTGAGAACTATCAGATTGGACTTCGTTCAGAGGGAGAGGAGAAATCACGCATCATGTTAGTTTTCTTTATTTTACAAAAGGCACAACATTGTGTTTTTACTCTGAGTGTATACAAATAAAAGAAGATATTCTCTAGTTTCAATTGATATATTACTTATGTCTCTATGACAAAAAATGACGGAGTATTTTAAGTCTGTTTTGCTGCAATGTGAAAAAAAACCTGCAAAACGCGCCGGCGCGTTTTCAGACCTCAGAGTGTTAACAGCAAGAAGTTCCCTGTCACCGATGGAGTAGTTGACTTCCGCTGGGCTGAGCTTGCGGGAGAAGAAGGCGCATGGATGGAGTCTACTTGGCGTCCCCTGCTGCTGCGACAACACTGCTCCTACTCCAGTGGTCGAGGCGTCCACTTCAACGATGAACTGTTTCTCGGGATCTGGATGGACGAGTAAGGGAGCGGTGGTGAAGGCTTCTTTCAGATGGTTGAAGGCGTTGGTGGCTGCTGGGTTCCAGGACAGAGACTTGGGCTTATTACGGAGCAGGCTGGTGAGTGGATGGGCAATGGAACTGTAATCTTTAATGAACCGTCTGTAGAAGTTGGAGAATCCGAGAAAGTGCTGTAATTCCTTGATGGTGGTGGGTTCTGGCCAGTTAGTGATGGATTCCACCTTCCTCTCGTCCATCCGGATGCCACTGTGGTCGATGTTGTAACCCAGGAATGAGACGGAAGGTTGATGGAAGGAGCACTTCTCTGCCTTGAGGAACAGGTTGTACTGACGAAGACGGGTGAGGACCTCCGCAACGTGTCGGCGATGTTCGGCCTGGCTCCGATAAGTATGTCGTAGATGTACACCAGGACGAAGCGATGGAGAAACTCCCGGAGCACCTCATGGATGAAATCCTGGAATACGGAGGGGGCGTTGACCAGACCATACGGCATTAAAAGATATTTGTAGTGGCCAGTAGGGGTGATGAAGGCGGTCTTCCACTCGTCCCCCTCACGTATCCGGATGAGGTTGTACGCGCTGCGGAGGTCCAGCTTCGTAAACACAGTGGCACCACGGAGATGTTCCAGGGCCGCTGGGACGAGAGGAAGGAGATACCTGAACTTGACGGTTATCTTGTTAAGTGAGCGATAATCGATGCATGGCCGCAAGCCTCCGTCCTTTTTAGCCACAAAGAAGAAACTGGAAGCAGCAGGGGAAGTAGACGGCCTGATGTAACCTTGGGCTAGGGCTTCCTTGATGTAATCCTCCATGGCCTTCTCCTCCGGGATGGAGAGTGGGTATATTTTACCCTTTGGCACTGGTTCACCCGGAAGCAGGTTGATGGCACAGTCCCATGGCCGGTGTGGAGGCAGCTTGGAAGCCCGTTGCGGGCAGAAGACATCGCTGAAGGGGGCGTAACACTTGGGGATGTCGATGGAGCTTTGTTCAACTGGACTTTCGATGGACGTGGCGTAGAGAGAGAGGTCAGGCGAAGGAGACGGTGGAACCGGGAGTTCAGTCAGACAGCAAGAGAAGCATGTGTCGCCCCACTTCAGGATTTCGCCCGTTTTCCAGGAGATGGTTGGGTTATGCTGCTCCAACCAGGGTGGACCAACCACGTCAGCGGTGGAATCCTCCAGAACCAGCAGATGGATATCCTCTTGATGCAGTAGACCAACTCGGAGTGTAACTGGACCAGCCACGGTGCGGACACGCTTACGACTCAGGGGTTTGCCGGTTATTGAGTTGATCTTGTAGATGGTCGGAGACGGAGAGGTCTTGAGACGTAGCTGCCGACAGATGGCGCCGGAGACGAAGTTGCCGGCTGACCCTGAGTCGAGGAGCGCGACCACTGAAAGGGAGACAGTAGCGGCATTAAGATTGACGACAGTAGTGAGTGGCTTCATTTTATGAGTAGCAGGAATAATGGCACTCACCAGGGGTCGCGGTGGTCGTGTGGGGCATGCTGCTATCACATGCCCGGGGCCTCCACAATACAGACAGAGATGCAGGGTCAGCCGACGGCTGCGTTCTTCGGAGGAAAGACGAGAGTTTTCCACTTCCATGGGTTCTTGGGCTGGTTCTGGAGTGCTGACGGGTTCGGATCGACAGAGGAGCATGTTGGAAAGTGCCTGGTCCTGGTGCTCTTGGATGCACGCCTGCATGCGAGTGGCGCAGCGAATGGAGAGCTGGATGAATTTTTCGAGGCCGATGGAGTCCTCGCATGCAGCGAGATGCAGCCGTACCCGAGGTTCTAGTCCTGTATTTAGTCCTGTAGTAGTTGTTATCAGGGCTTGTTCATTCCATCCGCTGAGTGCTGCAAGTGCTCTGAAGTGCAAAGCATAATCGTAAATAGACATTGATCCTTGTTTCAAATTATAGAGTTTCTCACCAGCTGAAGAATCTGTGATCGGTTTCCCGAACACTTCCCGGAAGTGGGAAATAAACGGCGAGTAGGATTGGGTTACAGCGCCCCGCTGGGACCAGATGGAATCGGCCCACTTCAATGCTTTGCCGCTGAGCTGAGAAATGATGAACGCAATCTTGGATGTATCACTCGGATACAGGTGCGGCTGCATCTCCAGGACCAGTGTGCATTGCAGCAGGAATCCGCTGCAATCCTCCGCCGATCCTGAGAAGGGCGCCGGTTTGGCCATGGGACTGGCGTATGGCGGTAATGAAGGAGAACTGTTGACATCGGTGGTAGTGTTCGCTGGTGCAGGTGAAGGGACAGTAACTGGAGATGGCGGTGGTGGATTGATGGTAAGTGTACGCCGAAGCGCATCCACCAGTTCTTGAAATGGACCCGGCTGGCTCATACTGGGTCTGCGGTGTTGGTCCGGTCTTCTGTTACGGGATACAGGAGACGGACACAGATGTAAGAGGTAATGGTAGCTTTATTGACCACAGTAGAGCAGGAGACAACAAACAGGTGAGTGAACTGATGATAGCTGGTATAGAACTGATGATATGAGGAATAGTTACTGTCCTTTCTGTTGCAGGTAGAGATACGTTGGAGCTTAGAGATCGCTGGAGTGACTTGGAGCTGGCTGACACACACCCACACAGCAGACAGGGGAACACGAAGGGAAGGAGAGACGCTGGAGACAGGTGAGTATACGAAGAGGAGTCCTTAAGGTAAGCATCACATGGAGTATATGCGAACGAGACTGGACATAGAGTGCTGTGTGCGTGTGTGTTATATAGTGCTGCTGATGAGTGAGGTGATGAGGTGCAGGTGGCGGTGATCAGTACTCAGGAGACAGCGTGCGTTGTGATTGGGTGACGTTGGAACCTGACGTGTCTGTGACAATCTCATTTTCCTTATTGATATTTCTCCAGATCCTCGAGATCCTTACTAACTTGCACTTTAGCTTGTTCTGGTGTTCCATTCATCTTGATGAATATTTTACAATTAGCTGTCCATGTGGATTGTATTTTTTTCTGTCTTCTAAGGAGTCGGGCCTTTCTGGCAATGTCAGCATTTTTCTTAGTCAAGTGTTCGTTCAGATACACATCCGTGCCCTTCAGCCGTCTTCCTTGTTTCAATAATTCCATCTTATGTTTCCTGTTAGTGAAACGAATTATTATAGCTGGCTTATCCATCTTGTTTCTCCGTGGGAGAGTATGACAAGCTTCTATATTGTCCCTGTCCAACTCAATCCCCGTTGAGTGGAGGAACGCCGTCACCTGTTGCTCCACCGATGTAACGTCTTGCTTGTTTGTCTCTCCTTCATTCAGTGTCGCCACCGCCCGGGCATAAGAGCATGGTTTGATCTCCAAACCGGTGAGTATAATGTCATTCATTCTGGTATATTGTTCCAGATCGGCCACCCGATTTTCCAGCGACATAATCCGCTTGTCTTTCTCAATGTTTTGAAGCCTCAGAGCTTTAACTTCCTCCACCAAGCTCATGATGGTTTTCTGCTGTTGTCTTACAACAGAAACCTCCTCCGTCAACATGTCGAGTGATCGCTTTATATCGTCAACCTCCTCGGCCTGTGCTGGATACTTTTTTGGCGGCATGGCATCGTTTTCTCAACAACAATTCTCCGAGTTGATTAGAGCACACACTCAGCACGCAGTCTCAACCGGAACCGGAAATGATCCTTGAACGATTCGTTCATTTTGAACAAATCTTTAATATGACTCGGGAAGAACGAGTCGTCTCGGGGGGTGATTCACTCAGTCACGCATGCACAATAATCTATAGGTTCTGTACTGCTAGTAGTAGTTCACCTGTTTCAGTCAATGCAGTCTGAGCCGGAAAGAGAATTGATTTGTTCATCTCATGAGTCTTTCGGGTTTTTGAGTCGTTCCTTAATCACGTGACAGACCCATACGCTAAACCAATGTCATTTATGTCATTATGTCCTTCTTATACATATATTAGACCAATATGTCAAGTCTGCCTAGGAAAAGCAAACTCAAAATTGGAGTAAAAATGAACAAACTAGGCTATAAATACTTTGTATTGTTGGCTTGGATTATTATATTATCATACAACCTAGTGTTTATTTACAGATACAGACAGTCAAAAAAGTAAATTAATCAATATTTTATTTATAACAAGGCTTTATTTATTTATAAAATAATAACACACCACAGATCCTGAAGAAACAGTAACAAAAACATAGTGACAGAAATGTCAGAAATAGTGTATGGGTCTGTCACGTGATTAAGGAATGACTCAAAACCCCGAAAGACTCATGAAACGAACTAATCAATTCTCTTTCCGGCTCAGACTGCATTGGTTTAGCATATGGGTCTGTCACGTCATTAAAGCTGCTAAAGAGGATGTTTTGTTTTATACATTTTTGCAATATTACTTGAAACTGTCTTTACTAACTGATAAAAGACTATTTATTAGGTGCACTGAAAAGAATAATATTAATATACATCATCTGTGCACGAGGTAGGGCCTTAAAAACATCAGCCAATCGTTTACGCGATCATCGCATAAACGATTGGCCCTCTGGCTTGTCTTAATCAAGCTTGATGAACTTAATCAGCTTATCATAAACTGAAGACCCAGGTAAAGAATGAATTAATCTTTTCTGTATCTTATAGCATTGTAGTTTTGTATTGTTTGTAGTGTGATCGGACCCACTTTATATTAAGTGGCCTTAACTACTATGTACTTACATTTAAATTAATCAATTGATACAATGCACTTATTGTGTACATACATGTTTTTACATTGTACTTATATTTTAAAAACACCTGCATGTAATTACATATGTAATTAATTTTTGTAATTACATTTATAATTACACTGTTGACCCATCCCTTACACCTTACTCCTACCCTTAAACCTACCCATACCACCAAAGCTTTCCCTAACCTTACCCATATCCACCTCAATAGCTGCAAAAGTCATTTGCAATTCAGTATGAACCCAATAAGTACACTGTACTTAATTCTGATGTAAGTACATAGTAGTTAAGGCCACTTAATATAAAGTGGGACCAATGAACGAAATGACTTGAAAAAAGATTAGTTCATTTTGCTGAATGAGACTCAAAAGCCAGAGTCAGTAAAATGATAAAATGAACTTCCCATCACTAGTATAGCCTGTGCTTAAGTTCAGGAGAAGATCAAGAGACGTTGGTGATTTGCTGCATGTTGTTTTATTTAATTGATGGTGACTGTGTAGTTGCTGATGCAGTGACAATATCTTTATTCAAAATGGTTTTAGTGGACTATAAAATATAAGTTCATAGTAATAATATGCTCACATTATTAGCATATTTAAAATTTTAGTTTATAAATTTACATGGCAATCAGACAATTTGAGGCTGTTGGTTTCTGTAAATGAAATGAGTTTTAATTTATTTAACAGTGTTGCCAGTATTTTACTGTAAAAAATCCTGGTAAGGTCTAACAGTGTAATGAACCTTATCATAAAGTGCCCCCACACAGAAACTGCTTAGTTCTCTCTTATTCTTATCAAAGTCAAAGTCAAAGTTTATGTATATATCACTATTTATGAAGCAGCTAAGATAACTCTGGATTACAGTCAGGACATTTTCAAAAGGGGGAAATTTCCAAAGGGGGAATTTGAACTGCGTTGCATAGATAAGATATCTCTGGAAGGGGGATTGGGGCTGTGTGGTGCAGTTTGAGGTGTCTTGGCAAAAGGGGAGATTGAAACAGTCATGGCCTAATGGTTAGCAAGTCTGACTGATAACACAAAGGTTGCTGGTTCGATTCCAGCACCGGAAGGAAATGACTGAGGAGCCCTTGAGCAAGGCACTGAACCCCCAATCACTCCCTGGGTGCCACACCATAATGGCTGCCCACTGCTCCAGGTGTGTATCACAGTTTGCAGTGTGTGTTCACTACTCACTACTCTGCTACTAATGTGTGTACGCTAAGTTGGATGGGTTAAATGCAAAAGACAAATTCCAAGTATGGGTTACAATACTTCACCTTCACGTGTCACTTTCACATAATAACATTTAAGTTAAACCCTAATGGTGATTAGTGTTTGCTTTATTTGGGCTCTTGACTTTTTAACCTTAATATTTTTTCTGGCTGTTGCAGCTGTGTTTGTAAAGCATATTTGTTATAGTAAGACAAAAGCCAAGAAGACATGGAACAGGTAACGTAGAGAAACATTGAGGAAAACAGGTGTTGCCCCACTTCAGGACTTCCCCAGTTTTCCATGAGAGAATGGGGTTGTGCTGCTCTAACCATGGGTGCCCTAGTATCACGTCAGTGGTGGAACCCTCCAGAACACGCAATTGGATGTCTTCAACATGCAATAATCCAATTTGAAGTTGTACACTGTAAAATCCAATAAGTAAACCTTACTTGAAAAAAGCATGCAGACCGATTGCCTTGAAAAAAGCAAGTAAGGTGAAATAGGAATAGTATGTAGAACTAACAAGTGCCTGTCTAGTATTGTACACTTACAAGAGAGTTCCAGTAACTTAAAACAAATTTGTACCCTTGTGATTTGTACCTTAAGAGACCAGTTTTGTACCTTTATTTAACAGTACAAAAATTGACCCTACAAAAAGGGTACAAAATTGGCTTTGACAGCGTACAATCATTGACTATAATGAGATATATATATATATATATATATATATATATTACACACACACACACACACACACACACACACACTGAATTAAAATCAGAATTTATTAAATCCTTTTCATTTTCACATTTTACAACATTTCATTTGAAACACATTTTTAAACATTCCATATGAGTCCATCTTACCGGGTGTTAAAAAGTAACACTGAAGCAGTGTTAAATTTAATGAGATAATTGATTGATGATTGAATGATAATTGACAATAAGTGGAGACACCTGATGTTAATAAGCAGAATCACTGAAGGAAAGAGAGAAAAAAAGTTGTTAATTAATGTTTTATGAATGTTTAATTTCAAGTCACCATGAAAGAGGTCAGCGTTTCCTTTAGTTGGGCTCTTGACTCTTTACCTTTTATTATTAATTTTTCTCTCGCAGTTTCAACTTTGTGTCTGTAAAGCACATTTGTTATGGTCAGAGAAAAAAAGATCTGGTCACAATATAATTTGATGATGATCTAATCATCATGTGATGACCTGATGTTGTTTAGAGTCTAAATCTCTGACCGTGTGCTTGATGTGTAGCTTTAGTATTAATGATTGTAGTCCTGTGATTTTACAGCTTGAGATCCAACAATAATATGGCTTTATTTTGTTTAAGAATAGTACATTACGCACTGAAGCTTCAGTGTTTAAACACACACAGACATCAAGAATCAGCATCTGATTCTCAAGAACGATGACGATAAATAAATACAAAATACTGACAAACAGATCAACTCTGAACATCACAAAACAAGCTACTGTCACAACAAAACAACAGAAAAATAAAAGCAAACATGAACAATCTACGAAAATTACAGGACAGTTCAGCTGCATAATTTATTCATGCAGCAATGCATGATGGGAGCCATGGATGAGTTTTGATTGGTGGCTCCCATCATGCACTGCAACATGAAGCACTTTGTTTGATTGTCACCATTGTTGAGGGTCATATGCTGATTCTTGATGTCTGTGTGTGTTTCAAAACCCTTCAGATTATAAAAGCTCTGCTGGATCTCAAGTGGTAACAGAGATTTGCTATAAAGAAATAATATAACATCTATATCACCAGTTAATACTGGATGTCACCAATGAATCTGACCATTTCACAATGAGAAAACACAACCATTATGACTGTGCTTCCCAAAGCATTGTAAACCTAAATTGATCAACTTTGGCTCACAGCACTTTTGGGAAACACAGCTCAGATCATAGTTTCTCTGACCATAACAAATGTGCTTTACAAACACAAAGTTGGAGCAGCCAGAGATAAATTAATGTTAATAAATAGAGTCAAGAGCCCAACTAAAGGAAATGCTTTTCACCATCATGGTGACTTCAAACTAAACTTTCATTAAAACATTAACATCTAAACATCTGTTCATTCTCAGTAAGAACTTTTGTTGATGTATGACAGAAATCAAATCAAACTGGTTAATAATAAGTGTAATAATGTTTAATGGCTGGAAGTCAGTTGTAGTTGTGGTGTCTCTCTCTTTTTCTCTTGTTGTTTCTTCAGTGATTCTGCTTATTATCATCAGGTGTCTCCACTAATTGTCAATCATCACTCAATCATCAATCAATTATCTCATTAACTTTAACACTGCTTCAGTGTTACTTTTTAACACCTGGCAAGATGGACTCATATGGAATGTTTAAAAATGTGTTAAAAATGAAATGTTGTAAAATGTGAAAATGAAAAGGATTTAATAAATTCTGATTTTAATTCAGCGTGTGTGTGTGTGTGTGTGTGTGTGTAAAATATATATATCTCATTATAGTCAACGATTGTACGCTGTCAAATCCAATTTTGTCCCCTTTTTGAAGGGTCAATTTTTGTACTGTTAAATAAAGGTACAAAATTGTCACCAAAGGTACAAAACTGGTCTCATAAGGTACAAATCACAATGGTACAAATTTGTACCTTTGTACCATTGTACCCCTAAAGGTATAATTATGTACTTTGTTTTCTGAGAGTGAAAGGCAATCCAGTTTACTTGTTAAAACCATACAAACCGATTGGCTTAAAAAATAACAAGTAAGTGTTACTCATTTGAGTAACGCTTACTTGGTTTTTTTAAGGCAATCAGTTTGCATGGTTTTAACAAGTAAACTGGATTGCCTTTGAAGTAAAGTAAACTCGGTAATTCCAAGTTGTAAGCAGAAAACATCACCTTAGCACAACTTGCATAAATGAGTTAGGAATACTCACAAAGTGTATTTTACTTGAAATTATTTAGTTGTTTGAAATAGTAATTCTGAGTAGTCTATACTAAGACAAGTAGGCTACATCTAATCTTAATCATCTCTGATTAAGTATACGATACAAATTTGTTTTAAGTTACTGGAACTCTCTTGTAAGTGTACAATACTAGACAGGCACTTGTTAGTTCTACATACTATTCCTATTTCACCTTACTTGGTTTTTTCAAGGCAATCGGTTTGCATGCTTTTTTTAAGTAAGGTTTACTTACTGGATTTTACAGTGTAGTAATTCAGTCTTTCGGCTGACATGTCTTCTACTCACAGGTTTACCGGTTACTGAGTGGATCTGGAAGGTTGACGGCGTGTTCTTGGTTTTGAGTCTGAGCTGACGGCAGAGGGCGCCGGAGATAAAGTTTCCCGCTGAACCAGAGTCAAGGAAAGTGAACGCTGGAATGGAAACATCAGCAGCAGTAAGTGTTACATTAGTGGTGAGTAGTTTACAGGTAGGGAGCCTAGAGACGAAGACACTCACCATGGAACATGGAGGACAGGTTGGGCATGAGGAGAGTACATGCCCAGGAGATCCGCAATATAAGCATAAGCGTTGGGTCATTCTTCTCTGCCGTTCAGCGGGTGTGAGCCGTGTAAAATCCACTTGCATGGGTTCACTGGCTGGTTCTGGGGTGCTGACGGATTCTGGCCGGCAGAGGACGTCGGTGAGCTGCAACTGACCCTGGTGCTCTTCGAGACACGACTGCATACGAGTGGCGAAACGGATTGACAGCTGGATGAATCGTTCTAGGCTGATGGAATCCTCGTATGTAGTGCACTCGAGGATCCAATCCCTGACGAAATGTAGTGAGTAGCGCTTGTTCATTCCAGCCACTCCTGGCAGCGAGGGTTCTGAATTGAAGAGCATATTCGTTAACAGACCTCTTTCCTTGTTTCAAATTATAAAGTCTCTCACCGATGGATGAATCCCATGAAGGTTTTCCGAATACTTCTTTGAAGTGTTCCACGAAGTCATCGTAATTCTGAGTGACAGGAGTCTTTTGTGACCAAATGGAATCGGCCCACTGGAGAGCTTTTCCTGAAAGTTGAGAAATCAGAAAAGCTACCTTAGAATGTTCCGTTGGGAACAAGTGCAGTTGCATCCATGGGACTGGCGTAAACTGGCAGTGAAGGAGAAGTGGCGGTGGATGCGGAAGTGATGGCTGGTGCTGGAGCGGGTGACTGAACCGGTGCTGGCATTTGTTGTGGAGGTTGTAACTGGAAAGTGCGACGGAAAGCGTCCACTAAATCCTGGAATGGATCGGCTGAACTCATGCTTGCGTCCCGCTGTTATGGTCCAGTCTTCTGTTGCAATATATGCCAGACGGAGACAGCAGGTAAAAGTTTAGGTTGTTTATTGGACACAAGCAGAGGTAAACCGGATAACAGGTAAGTGAATGGCAATGGTTGAAGTGATAGTAGAATGAATGGATGATAATACTGTCCTTAGTATCTGCAGGAAGATCACAGAAGCTGACTGGAGATGATGCTGGCGGATGACGCTCACACACAGACTTGGAACACAGGAGGGAACACGGAGACACTGGAGACAGGTAGATATCGACAGGAGTCCTTGAGGTAAGCATAGAGCTAAGTTCCTGTAATGCGAACGAGACCGGACAATGTGGCTGTGTGTGTGAGTGTCTCTTGTAGTGCTGGTGATGATCGTGCTGATGAGGTGCAGGTGGCGGTGATTAGTACTCAGGGGAAGGTGTACGTTGTGATTGGTGGATGCTGGAGCCTGGCCTGTCTGTTACAGTTATTTTAAGTCAGGGGCGTTTCCTCCGAGTAGGCAAGGGAGGCAGTGCCTCCTCAAAAAAAAATAGGATGAGAAAATAATCCATATTACATATAAAACAACACAAATATTACAAATTATGACATTAAAAAGAGCGCATGTCACGCGTATCTTAAGGAACACTGCCCAACAGCGACACCCGCAGGTAAAGTTACAGCAGGAGCTTTACAGTCTATGGAGTCATGCCTCCCTTTCCTCTCATAGGAAACCATATAAAATCATCAGACCCCCGGCGTGTGGTGGGTTTTGTGGGGGGTAATTGAGAATGAATGGAGGAAAGTCACGTGAGAGGAGGCAATGTCTCCATCGCGCTATGATTGGATGTAATTGGTTATGATTGGATATGATTGGTTTGTGCGATAAATCCTGCCTCTTGTTTACGTGTGCGTTCCGCGCGTCAGTTTGACTGATCAAATGATGGCGTCAATCGGAAGACTAATTGAAAAGTAAGTAAACAGATCACCCAGTTAGATATCATTGCTTTATTATGTCATGTCAAAATCAAACTTGAAATGGACTGAAAACATGATGACTGCGGGGTTTTTAGTGCAATCAGTTTGGTGATATTAAAAATACAACTCGTGTCTGTGACAGACGGTGTTTACGGAGCATGACTGATGATCCAAAATATCCTAGGTTGACAATCAAAAAGAAAAACCGCAATACACAAATAAAATATATTGTTTGAATTATTATTGCCTTTAGTTATTATTTTGGAATGAATGTAGAAATGCTTAAAACACTAACTTGATGAGATTGACTTGGTTTTGATAAA
This sequence comes from Ancherythroculter nigrocauda, assembly GCA_036281575.1. NCBI lineage: Eukaryota > Metazoa > Chordata > Actinopteri > Cypriniformes > Xenocyprididae > Ancherythroculter > Ancherythroculter nigrocauda. Next base: position 4,971,677 of record VTFQ01000003.1, read on the forward strand.
TAGAACATTAAATTGTTAATGTAAAATTACAAAATAGAATTGTATTTGGTTTCTTTTTTTCTTTTTTGATGTACTGTAATGTTCATTTAACAAGGAAGATGTGACAACTGAGTAATGCACATGAATTTACATTGATTTCTATAAAAAAAAAATGTGCCTCCTCATTTCAGAACACCACTGCACGCCACTGTTTTAAGTATTATGACACTGATGACAAATTACAGTAATTCACTATTTTGTACTGAAAAATTACTTTATTATTGAAAATAATAATGTTTGGTGTCGCCGTTATGGCCCTTGAATGTGTTTAACATCAGTCTTGCCGCTGTAACTGTGTTTATAAAGCACATTTGTTATAGCAACACTTACAAAACTAATTCAGGTCAGTTGAAACTGTTTACCTGATGATGGTGTGATCTTCATCTCATGTCCTGGTTCACCTCATCCAGAGTGTGATCTTTCACTGCTGTTAGTTATGTTTATATAGTTAAGCTTTATAATATTATGAAGTAATTAACCAGATATATTGTTTTTTTTTTTTTCAAATTTTTTTCAAACCAGTTCACAAACCAGTTTGACATTATTTCTTTCACACATGTACAGAAGTTCTTGATGAGAATTAACAGATATGGATGTTGATGTTTTATTGAAAATAATAAAGTTTGCAGTCACCATCGTAGTGACCAGTGTCTGCTTTAGTTGGGCTCTTGACTCTTTTACATTAGTTTCTTTGGCTGCTGTAACTGAGTGTTTATAAAACACATTTGTTATGGTAGGAAAAAGCCAAGAAGGAGTTGATCAGGTTTTTTGGTTGTTGTGGTGATGTTGTAATCATCTTGGACTTGTTTAATTCATTGATCTTTTTCTGTGTTTAGTCTTTGATTTCATTTATATGTATTATACTATGTCTGTGAATCAACAGCATAAAATCCGACAATGTCTTTTATTTTATGTGTTTAAAAAAAAAAAATCTTCATTGTACCTGATTATTTTTGGATCTCACTGTAGTTTTACACTGGTGGTAATGTCAAATTTAAGGATTTTAATAATGTAACACAAGTCAAGTCAAGTAACCTTTATTTATATAGTGCTTTTTTTAAAATGCACAAGGGATTAAACAGTATGAGATCAGCAAATCAAGAGACTGTGATCATCCAATGATCATCTTTTGTTTCTGCTCATATTTTTCTGATCTTGTTCCTCTTTTCAGTGGTTCTGCTTGTTAACAGCAGGTGTTCATCATTAATGCTCAATCATCACTTAAATATTAACTTAATTATCTCACTGCAACAGCATTAGTGTTACTTTTACTCTGTAGTGTGGACAACCTGTGGGGTTGAAAGGGTTAAAGGTGTAAGATAAAAAGACACACCCACAAAATGTATTTTAACAGTAACAAACTGTAAGTTAAAAAACAGTTATATACTGGCAACAAAAAAATTGAGTTTTGTGGGTCACCATTGTGTTGAAGAGTAGAGCCTAGTGATGTGTCGTTCTTGAACGATTTGTTCATTTTGAACAAATCTTTAATGCGACTCGGGAAGAACGAGTCGTCTCGGGGGGTGATTCGTTCAGTCACGCATGCACAATAATCTATAGGTTCTGTGCTGCTAGTAGTAGTTCACCTGTTTCAGTCAATGCAGTCTGAGCCGGAAAGAGAATTGATTTGTTCATCTCATGAGTCTTTCGGGTTTTTGAGTCATTCCTTAAAAGTCAAAAAGACAAATTAATCAATATTTTATTCATAACAGGGTTTTATTTATAAAATAATAACACACCACAGATCCTGAAGAAACAGTAACAAAAACATAGTGACAGAAATGTCAGAAATAGCGTATGGGTCTGTCACGTGTTTAAGGAACGACTCAAAAACCCGAAAGACTCATGAAATGAACTAATCAATTCTCTTAAACTGAAGACCCAGGTAAAGAATGAATTAATCATTTCTGAATCTTATAGCATTGTAGTTTTGTATTGTTTGTAGTGTGATCAACATCTGCATAAGTAGTAGATGTGTTGGGGAAGTAACACGTAACATTTTAATTACATTTTGATAAAATGAATGAAATGAATGAAATGACTCGAAAAAAAATTTCGTTCATTTTGCTGAATGAGACTCAAAAGCCAGAGTCAGTAAAATGATCTGAACTTCCCATCACTATTAGAGCCTGTGCTAAAGTTCAGGAGAAGATCAAGAGACATTGGTGATTTGCTGCATGTTGTTTTATTTAACAGATGGTGACTGTGTAGTTGTTGATGCAGTGAAAATATCTTTATTTAAAATGGTTTTAGTGGACTATAAAATATAAGTTCATAGTAATAATATGCTCACATTATTAGCATATTTAAAATTTTAGTTTATAAATTTACATGGCAATCAGACAATTTGAGGCTGTCGGTTTCTGTAAATGAAATGAGTTTTAATTAATTTAACAGTGTTGTCAGTATTTTACCGTAAAAAGGCCTGGTAAGGTCTAACAGTGTAATGAACCTTATCATAAAGTGCCCCCACACAGAAACTGCTTAGTTCTCTCTTATTCTTATCAAAGTCAAAGTCAAAGTTTATGTATATATCACTATTTATGAAGCAGTTCTTGAAAAATGTGCTTTACAGTGCATCATAAAGCAATGATCATATAACAAAAGAGATAAGAAAAAACATACATAGGTCATACATAAATAACTGACCCTAAATTGCAACATTAAGAGAACATTACATTAACCCCTGTTTTTTCTTGCTGCTGTAACTGTGTGTTTCTAAGGCACAAGACCTGTAGGTGTTGTTGGTAATGTTTGGATGAAGACATGAAATCACTGGTCTTATTCAGAGTCTGATTTTGTCAATTTTGTGTTGTAGATTATAACAGTCATATAATTCTACAGCATGAACTTCAACAGTGTTAATTTAATCTGAAGGATTTAAAAAATTAATTTGAAAAAAAAAAACAAAAAAAACAAGTTACTTCATTATTTTGACACTCAGGCATAAAAAAAGCATTTAAATCTCAACAGTGGTGACAATCAACATAAAGCTTGCTGTGCATTCTGTATTGACTCATACATTGTTCCCAGCATGCATTGCAGCATAATTTATGCAGCTTTTTTATGCAGTATTTTCTTTTATTCTCTTTATTTGCTTTTATTTTTGCTGTTTATGTTGTGACTTCTTCTCAAATATTATAAACAGAAACTTAAACAACACCCGCACTCTTTTTGCTACTGTAGAGAGACTAACAAACCCCCCAAGTCAGATTCCCAGTGAAATGCTCTCAGACAGCAAATGCTGTAAGTTTGCTTCCTTCTTCTCTGAGAAAATTAATAATATCAGAAAGGCGATCAGCACATCCTTGAGCTGCACTGGGGTAAAACAGATCAGATCACAACATCAGAAAGCAGCTATTATGTCTGTTTTCGAAGCAATTGATGGTAAAATTTTGGAAGAAACAGAACAGCACCTTAAAACATCAACCTGCGCCCTTGACACACTTCCCACATCTTTTTTCAAAAGCGTGTTTAACTGTTTAGAAGCAGATCTTCTATGGATAACACCATATTGAGCAACTACAGGCCAATCTCAAATCTTCCTTTCATAGGCAAGATCATTGAAAAAGTTGTTTTCAATCAGCTGAACAAGTTCTTAAGCTTGAATGGATATTTTGACAACTTTCAATCTGGTTTCCGACCGAAGATGAAGTTCTGAAAGTGAACACGTACTTTCACTCTAGGGGTCAAACAACTAAAAATCAAGTCAGGAATCTTGGTGTGATTTTGGAGTCAGACCTGAGTTTCAGTAGCCATGTAAAGACAATAACTAAATCAGCATATTATCATCTCAAAAATATTGCAAGAATTAGATTAGATTAGGCTGGAAAACTGGGTTGGGCTTTCTGGGATGGTCCTTAAATGGTTCAGATCATACTTAGAAGGGAGGTTATTATGTGAGTATCGGTGACTATAAGTCTGAGTGGACATCCATGACATGCGGAGTCCCTCAAGGTTCAATACTTGCATCCCTCCTGTTCAACCTATATATGCTGCCACTGAGCCAAATAATGAGAAAGAACCAAATTGCATATCACAGCTATGCAGATGACACCCAGATTTACCTAGCCCTATCACCTAACGACTACAGCCCCATTGACTCCCTGTGCCAATGCATTGATGAAATTAAAAATCGGATGTGCCTAAACTTCCTTCAGTTAAACAAAGACAAAACTGAAGTCATTGCGTTTGGAAACAAAGATGAAGTTCTCAAAGTGAACATGAACCTTCACTCTAGGGGTCAAACAACTAAAAATCAAGTCAGGGATCTTGGTGTGATTTTGGAGTCAGACCTGAGTTTCAGTAGCCATGTAAAGACAGTAACTAAATCAGCATATTATCATCTCAAAAATACTGCAAGAATTAGATGCTTTGTCTCCAGTCAAGACTTAGAGAAACTTGTTCATGCTTTCATCACCAGCCGGGTGGATTATTGTAATGGGCTCCTCACTGGCCTTCCCAAAAAGACCATAAGACAGCTGCAGCTCGTACAGAAATCTGAGCAGAACCAGAAAACATAAACACATCAAACCAGTCCTCAGGTCCTTGCACTGGCTTCCAGTTGCATTGAGAATTGATTTTAAAGTACTGTTACTTGTTTATAAATCACTCAATGGCTTAGGACCTCAATACATTGCAGATATGCTCATAGAATATAAACCTAACAGATCACTCAGATCATCAGGATCAAGTCATTTAGAAATACCAAGGGTTCACTCAAAGCAAGGAGAGTCTGCTTTTAGCTGTTATGCCAGCCGCAGCTGGAACCAGCTTCCAGAAGAGATCAGGTGTGCTCCAACAGTAGGCACATTCAAATCCAGACTCAAAACACATCTTTTTATCTAAGCATTTGCTGACTGAGCACTGTGCTATGTCTGAACTGTTTGCATTTTATTTTATATGTATTATCTTTTTATTCTTTTAATTCCTTTTCCTGTTTTTATTTCATTTTTAATGTATTTTATATTATTAATATTATTATTTTTATTTTTTGTTCCGTCTTCCGGGGCTTTTTGGGGGCCTTAACATGCTCAAAAACTCCTGAAAATTGGCACACACATTGGAATCCGCGGCCATTAGGACGCCGCAGAGGCTGGTATCCGGGCGTGGCAGGGGGGCTCGACAGCGCCCCCTTGAAAAAGTCCGAAAACTTTGTCCATATATTGAACACACTTGCATGTATTAGTGTGAAACTCGGTACACATATAGACCTCATCGGGCCGAACAACTTTTGTGCTCTAAGTTAAACGCCACCCCAACAGGAAGTCAGCTATTAAGGGTTGTTTGAAAAACGCATGCTCTGGAATTTGATATACTCCTCCTAGGCGATTAATCTGATCACCACCAAACTCGGTCAGCATGAAGTCAAACTTCACGAGTGTGTTGGTTGTAGTAGTCTGATCACATGGATGTGACTATTGTGAGTCAAAGTTATAGCGCCACCAACTGGCAGCAGGAAGTGTATCACTTTTTGAAATGTTTTGAGATCACCCTCTTATTTTTACCTGATTTGCTTCAAGCTTCATCAGTGTAATGTCAATACACAGCAGATGTAGACCTATGACAGGATTTTTGATATTTGAAATATTGTTGCCATGGCAACAGGTCAAACTGTAATAATATTCTTGAGTGTTTTTGAGGCTCTAAACATGCTTCAAATTGCATGAAACTCAACACACACATCAATATTGTCAATCAGTAGACATGGACAAAGCCATAGAAATGGGCGTGGTGGAGGGGCTCAGTAGCGCCACCTTTTGACAAAAGTGGGGGGGTTAGTTTTTCCTACAGTCACTCGGTACACATATTATTCTCATCAAGCCGGACAATTTTCTAATTTACATTAATTAGCTCCGACCAACAGGAAGTCGGCTATTTTTGTTTGAATGTTAATTTTTTGATAAAACAGGCTATGAATTTTATACTACTACTCCTACAGGGTTTATCCAATTTACACCAAGCTTTTTTTAACTTGTTGCTAACACATTGAAGAGTTGTTTAATTGCAAACAGATTTTGGATATCTCAAGCGGTTTGGCCGTGGCGAGGCAACGAATTTATGGCAAGAAAAGGGAAACAAAGTGTTATAACTTCTGCATACATTAATTGATTTTGATGAAACTTCGGCTTCGGTCTTCGTTGTACAAGGCTGATCACATGGATGTGACTATTGTGATTCAAAGTCATAGCGCCACCAACTGGAAGCAGAAAATGTGTCACTTTCAGCATACATTGAGATCACCCTCTTATTTTTACCTGACTTGCTTCAAAATTCATCAGAATAATGTTAAAACTTGGCACATGTAATCCTTTAAAAATGGACAGGGAGGAGGGGCTCTATAGCGGCACCTTATAGTGCAGTAAATGTAGAGTGAATTTGACATAGTCCTTTGATGTTTAACCGTTTTAAATGCCTATTGCCCGCTGTGCACAGTTGCCCTGAAGCCACCGGGGTGGCGGTGCCACCGGGCTTGGGCCCGCCATCGCTGCTCGCAGCTGTATTTTCTATTTGCTGTCTTGTTGAGAGAGCTGGGAGAATTAGGAAGAAAGCATTTGTGATTAGGTTAAAATTTGGTAAATTTGGATAAGGGGACAAACCATGGGGAAATTTGATCTGTAGTGCATGGTTAAGATATCTCTGGATTACAGTCAGGACACTTTCCAAAGGGGGAAATTTCCAAAGGGGAAATTTGAACTGCGTTGCATAGATAAGATATCTCCGAAAAGGGGGATTAGGGCTGTGTGGTGCAGTTTGAGGTGTCTTGGCAAAAGGGGAGATTGAAACTTTGTTTATCAGTTTGAAGTGTCTTAACAGGTAGAGCTAGACAGCGTGAGGAAGATCCATTCTGATGGACAGAAACAACAACAAAAAACAAACAAACAAACAAACAAACAAAAAAACTTCCTAAGACTTCCTAGCTCTTCTATCCAGATAGCAAAATTCTCTGTTTTTACTGTTATTTCTATTCCTTATTTTTTATTTTTATTCTTCTTCTTTATGTAAAGCACTTTGAATCACCATTGTGTATAAAATGTGCTATACAAATAAAATTGCCTTGCCTTTTTAGTATCTTGCTTTGGAATGTTCAGTTTTGATTGTCACCATTGTTCAGATTCATATTGTATGCTGATTCTTGATGTCTGTGTGTATAAAATAAACAAGCATTTTTTTCTTTCAGAACATCTTTAGAAAAAAAATCTAACTCTGTTAGGCAGTCATGGCCTAATGGGTAGCAAGTCTGACTGATAACACAAAGGTTGCTGGTTCGATTCCAGCACTGGCAGGAAGTGACTGAGGAGCCCTTGAGCAAGGCACTGAACCCCCAATCACTCCCTGGGTGCCACACCATAATGGCTGCCCACTGCTCCAGGTGTGTATCACGGTTTGCAGTATGTGTTCACTACCCACTACTATGCTACTAATGTGTGTACGCTAAGTTGGATGGGTTAAATGCAAAAGACAAATTCCAAGTATGGGTTACAATACTTCACCTTCACGTGTCACTTTCACATAATAACGTTTTAAGTTAAACCCTAATGGTGATTAGTGTTTGCTTTATTTGGGCTCTTGACTTTTTAACCTTAATATTTTTTCTGGCTGTTGCAGCTGTGTTTGTAAAGCATATTTGTTATAGTAAGACAAAAGCCAAGAAGACATGGACCAGGTGTTTTGGCTGTTGTTATGATGCCACAGTAGTAATGGACTTGTCTCTTTTATTGAGCTCATTCTCTGTCTAATCTTTGATTATATGGTTTCTTATTAATTTTGCATTTATTATGGTAGCTCTTTCATGAATACATTATGCAGCTGAACATTCATACTATTTTTTTTTTGTTGTTGCCACTTTTTGTTGCCTGTTTTGTGGTTCAAAGTTTGCTTGTTTTTTTTTTTATTATTATTATTGTCACCATTGTTGAGATTCATTTGCTGATTTTTGATGTATGTGTGTCTAAATCAGGGGTGTCCAACCCTGTTCCTGGAGATCTACCTACCTGCAAAGTTTAACTCCAATCCTGATAAAACACACCTGAATCAGCTAAGATCTTCAGGAGCACTTGATAATTACAGACAGGTGTGTTGGGCAGGGCTGGAGCTGAACTCTGCAGGAAGGTAGATCTCCAGGAACAGGGTTGGACACCCCTGATCTAAATGTTAAAAAATGTGCATTATGAGTTAAAAAATTGCTTTTGGAACTCTTTCTGTATTTTCACAGTAATGGTAATGTAAAATTTAAGTTTGTTAATAATGTAATACATTTTTTCTTGACACAGAATGAGATCAGTGAATCAAGAGACTACATGACAATTATATCATCATCAAAGCATAACAATCAGCATTCAATGATCATTGTCATTTTTTTAATAACAAACTTGCCTTGTAAAGACACAGTTAAAACAGCCAGAGTAAGAAACAAACAACAACAACAAAACTTAACTAAAGTTCAACTAAAGCAAGCACTGATCTCCATAATCGTAACTTCAAACCGAACATTATCAATTAAACATCAATATCTAAACATCTGTTAATTCTCAATAAGAGATTCTGTAGACATATAACATAGATAAAGTTTAACTAGTAATATGTGTAATAATGTGTAATGGCTGGAAGTTGTAGTTCTTGTGTTTCTCTTTTTTCTGTTATTGTTTCTCTTTCCTTCAGTGATTCTGATTGTTAACAGCAGGTGTTCATCACTAATACTCAATAATCACTTATATATTCTCTTAATTATCTAATTGCAACACAGCGTCAATGTTACTTTTATTCTTTGTTGTCTTTTTACTCAGTGTGGACACTACATGACTTTCCTGTGGGGTTGAAAGGGTTAAAGGAAGGATTAAAAAGACACACCCACAAAATGTATTTGAACTGTAATAAACTTTAAATTAAGTTTACGAACTAATATACTAACAACATTGTTGCCAGTAGTTTATTGTAAAATCAAGACAAAAACAGCAATGTACAGTAAAATATAAGAGTCAAATTTATGAAACAAGTTAATTTCACTCAAATATTAAAGTTCCTTGATGTTAAAATTGTTGTTAACTCAATGAAAGGAAAGCAAATGCTGAACTGAAGTGTTATTGTGTTTTTGCACATAATGATATAGTGAATATCTGTTAGTTTAAAATTACATCAGGATTTAAAGGGTTTCTGTTGTCTGAGTTTTGTGGGTCACCATTGTGCTTCAGTCCAGGAGAAGACATACAAGAAACACAGAATACTATGCTCACTTTATTATCACATTATAAACATTAGATTGTAAATTTGAATGGCAAAAATACATTGGCAATAATACATTTAAATACATTTCCCTTAAACACATAACATGAAACATTCTTTTGCATTTTACCCAAATCAAGACTGAAGCCAAGTGTATAATCTTTTGAAGTTCTCATAATATAATTCTTTAATGTATTCACATGGACACATAACCAATAATTATTGTCTCGTCTTGCTCAGACACAGACATTTTTATACGTTACAGTAATTTTTTTTTATCTGTCTCAAGCTTTGATATATTTTCCCACAACTATCTGTTACAAATAAAATTTTGACATAATTTAACTTGAACAATACATGAACAATTTAGTAAATGAATTTCTTATGTTTAATGTATTATTCAAATGAAAAATTGTAATTTTTATTTTAAACATGTTAACAATTAAAAGATGTAAAATGTATGAAGTGTGTGTGTGTGTGTGTGTGTGTGTGTGTGTGCATGTGCAGTATCTGTCAGACACTGACGAGAACAAGAGGGTAAGTATAAAACAGGTGGTTTATTATCAGAGGCACAAACACAGGAATAACACAGGTGAGTTGTTGGTTGAGATGAGCATGTTGAGTAAAGTCACTTAGCTGAACAGAAACCAAGTTCTTTCTTCTTTGCAGAGGATTCGACGAGTGAAGACACAAAGACATAGGATGTGAGGTAAGTAGTTCAGGTTTGTATAATCAAGACCCGATCCTGAAGTGCAGAGAATGAGTTGAGTGATGTGGTGCAGGTGCTGATGATCAGTATTTGGGTAATTGGGAACGAGTGGGCGGAGTGTGGAGATCAGGTGACGATGTGTGTTGTGTATTGATGGTGGGAACTGACTCTGTGACAGTATCAGACATGAGCTTTCAATTTTTTTTAAATTTTTTGTTTATTGTCAGATAGTTTTATATCAAGTTTTAAACAAGTAGGTATGCTGATAATGATGACAAATAATTTAAAAGTGATTAAAATGTGAATTATATAAAAATGACTTTCACAGTAATTCCACAGAAAGGACTTCAATTGTATATATCTGCACTCAAAAAAAAAAAAAAATACTGTAAACAAACAATATCATACTGGATTTTTTCTACACACACACACACACACACACACACACACACACACACACACACACACACACACACACACACACACATGTTTGTTTTTGTGAATTGTGGGGACTTTCCATAGACTTCAATGCATTTTACACTGAACAAACTGTACATTCTATCCCCCTACCCTGCCCCTACCCCTAAACCTAACCCTCACAGGAAACTGTGCAAACTTTTACTTTTTCACAAAAACTCATTCTATATGATTTATAAACCCATTTACATTGTGGGGACCGCTGGCTGGTCCCCACGATGTAGGTGAACTCAGGTTTATATTACATCATGGGGACATTTGGTCCCCACAATGTAATATAAACAAAAGCACACACACACACACACACACACACACCTACACACACACACACACACACACACACACACACACACACACATATATATTTGGTTACTTTTAGCAGTTTGTTTTAACTTTTTTATTATTATTATTTGTTAATGTATTGATGTATTGATGTCTGTGCATCATTAGGTGATGGAAGAAAAAAAAAGATTCTTGTGTCACATCTTTCAAAGATAAATCTCAACCATTGCTTCACTATTGTGAAATATCCATCTACAAACATATATGAATTTGAAAACACATTTGTAAACACATTTTTTTCTGATTTGGCTAGAACAGAAATTTGAATATGAATATACAAGGTCCAAGATCCCAAAATGAACACTGATCATGGTGACTTCAAAACAATTACAGTAATAAACAATATAATTTCTTACAGTGGCATCATGATTAAAGACAACATCATTTGAATTCACAGTGAAACAAGAGCAGTAAATTACTGTACTCTAAGAAGAAATGTGTTGAAAAATTACACATATTATGTGTAACACTCTAGTTTACACATTTTGTGTCAATATTGCATAAAAATGTGTTGGAGAATCCAATTGTTTTACACATATTATGTGTAGTTTTAAAATGAACACAACCTGTGTATTTGTTCACAGCATCAACACAATCTGTGCAGCCAAGAACACCTGTAATGTGTTAATATTACACATTTACACAACTTTGTGTTCATTTCAGAGGTGAAGACCAGACCTCCAAAACCATGACCATTCAAGACCATTCAATCAAGATAATTCATTAATCATGTGACTATTGAACATTAGTGATGAACACCTGATGATAACAAGCAGAATCACCAAAGGAGAAAATCATAATTTCAAGTCACCATCATGGAGATCATGGTTTGCTTTAGTTGGGCTCTTGACCCTTGACTTTTTAACATTAGATTTTGTTTGGGCTGTTTTAACTGAGTTATAACAGCCAGATAAACAAACAGAAAAGAAGGTCAGGTGGAGTTGGTTATGTTTTCACATAATCATTATTTGACCTTAATCACCGAACTCATTTAGATCAACTTTTTCAATATAATTTGAAGGATTTCTCAAAAGTTGTTCTGATAAAAAAATAAAAATAATAATAATAATAATAATAATAATAATAAATTTAAGGCACACACAGACATCAAGAATCAGCCTGTGAAAGTCAACAGCGATGACAAGCAAAATATTCTGATAAACAGATCACATTAGAAAACAAGCTACTAAAGGTCACAGCAAAGAATAAAATAGTGACAATAATGGAAATTACTAAGACAATTCAGATCTTAACTTAATCATGCAGCAATGCATGATGGGACCCATTGTTGAATTTTGATTGGTGGCACCCAGAATGCACTGCAACATGCTTTATTATTCTCACCACTTGTTAAAATTAAAATTACAACAGCCCAAAACAAAATACAATATTAAAAAGTCAAGGGTCAAGAGCTCAACTGAAGCAAACACTGATCTCCATGATGGTGACTTAAAATTGTGATTTTCTCCTTTGATTCTGCTTGTTAACAGCAGATCACCTTCCTGACACATTTAATGTGTTAAAATCATCACACAATGAATGTGTAAAAATGAACACAAAGAGTGTTGTCCCAAAACACAAGCACTGATGTGTAAGTGATGTTTTTTGGCTGGACTTGACAAAGAGATCATTGATCATTTGATCTTCATGTTCAGAAGTAGCACAGGTGTTTTTTTTTGTTTTGTTTTTTTGTTATATTTTGTTGTTGTTTTCCTCTTTCCTTCAATGATTCTGCTTGTTAACAGCAGGTGTTCATCACTACTGCTTGATTAATGACTTCATTATCTCATTAACTTCCCTCTTGAATGGTCTTGGTCTCGGTCTTGGAGGGTCTGGTCTTGACTACACCTCTGGTTAACCTTCCTGACACATTCACTGTGTTAAAATCATTGACTCAATGAATGTGTCAGAATTAACACAGTTTGAGTCAGTTTTAACACATCCTTTCTAAGAGTGTACTTTTCCTGATGAGGAAAAGTAAAAGCACACTGAAATTTTATTCTTTTTTAAATAAACATAAATCATTTTTCTATTTTATATTACTTAGAATACATATTCTTCTACTTCTTCTACAGCTTCTTTGTGGTTGCTGCTGCAACTGCTTGTGCTATTTGTATTATGTTACAAACTACTACTCCAACTACTAAAGCTACTCTAGTATTTAAAATAATAAAATAAAATAATACCAATAGCACAAATAATAATACATGCTAATACATTAACTACTGTTTCAGAGTTTGTTTCCATCATCCTTGATTTATGGTACATCTCATTAGTGTAGACCTTCCCTTCATTTTTAAGCACCATCTTATCAATCTTCAACAGCAGCTCATTGACTTGAGCTTGATTCTCTTTGTCTTCATTGTTGAATGCATGATATCTGCCACCGCAGCTGATAATTAACTGCCGTAGATCTGGACTGTCTTCTATATGGTTCAGCAGTTGTTTATTCTTCAGAGAATCAGCATGAGTGAGCAGAATGATGGTGCGACGAGCAGCTTCTTCTCCAAAGTTCTCCTGAATCCATTTCACTGTGTTCCTCTTTTCTTCTGTGAATCTCTCATCCAGTCTGATGACCAGCAGGAACACATTAGGACCAGGAGCAGCCATTTCCATACACTTCTTTATTTCTGCCTTCACTTCATTTTCCTTTACTCCTGAATCCTGGAGGCCTGGAGTGTCGATTATTGAGATGGTCCGTCCACCTTTTCTTATCTCTTTTTTCTTAGATTGTCGAGTAACTGACTCTGGATTAAACTCCACTTTAAACTCTTCTCTTTCCAGGATTGTGTTTCCTGATGCACTCTTTCCAGCTCCAGTCATTCCCAACAAAACAATCCTCAGATCTCCTAAAGATGGAGGGACAAATTGTTTTCAGAATAATAACACACACACACACACACACACACACACACACACACACACACACACACACACACACACACACACACACACTTGTCTTTAATAGATAGTTTTGTTGAGGTTTTATATTCAAATGTTGGAATTAAGAGACACACTTACAGCTTACAACAATCGTAATCAGCCAATAAAAGCTATTATTATCACTATAATAATAAAATGGCCGATAGTCAGGACCAATTATATATTGTCAATCAAAAGAGTGTGTAAAAATGTGTCAGACTGCAACTCATACATACTGAGTGTGTGAAGAAAATCACTTGTGTTGAATTAACACATTCACAGTTTAAAAATAGTGATTTTAAAGCAGGCTCTGTTTGACCCTATGAATCACCTGTAGTTCAAGCCAGGGTTGCCAGGTTTTCTTTTTCTTTTTTTTTTCCTACATCAAATATTATTTGTAGCGCCTCCCATCCAATAATCACAAAGATATTTGTGCTTTGATACTTCTGATAAAAATAAAAGTTTCAGTTTTCAATTTCTGTCCATTTTATCATGAAATTCAAACAATAAATGGCACATTGGCACTCTTAAACATGACATGTCAGATCGCTGTAATGCCTCAGTTCAGGTGGAGGTGCTTATGACATGCATGAACAAGAACATCAAAGATATGTTGAAAGATACAGTACAACTTACCGTAATGTATCATGTATCATGTAATCACTTTATTTATTTACGTCTATAAAACAGCTTGTGAACAATGTCACATCATGTCACATTTACCTCAGGAATGTTCACAGTTCCTTAGCTATCTATACTATACTATATTTGTATAAAAAAAAAGACTAGGAGCTTATTTACTGCTAATTATATATTTATGTAAATTTGCCTTGAACACAACAAGTGCTTATGAAAACTACCTTATGTGATACTTTTATTTGAGTGTAATTATTATATCTGAAAATAAACAGCAGCTGAATATAAAACTTCTGTTGTTAATTGTAACCTCTAATATTGTAGTGTACCAAATGAGAGGGTTCCCCTAGTTTGCAACACTATTTGGGAGAGATTTTTTTCCTTAAGAAAAACCAAACTATCGGCATCGGCAGATATCATTCTGAATAATCGGCTATCAGTATCGGCAAATAAATTTAATAGCGTTGCATCTCTAATATATAAGCTATATATAGTTGTGTGATTGTCACCTCGCAAGATGATAAAACTGGTGAAAAGTCCAGAAAACTTAAACTGTTTTAAAGTTTTCTTTGACTCTGAGCAGTAAACAACCTCCTAATATAATGCCAGCAAGGTTCATTGATTTCTTTTATCCATATTCAACATGTTTTCATAACAAAAATTATTCATAATTGATCCATCAGTCCCCAGGTCATGCAAACAACTGCTTTCTTGCCTTTCTTACATTTTACCTCTGAGAGATCAGGTTTTCTCAGTTGCTGCTCTAGAAACTTTTCTCTTCTTTTCATGGTCCCATATTCATAACCACTTTTAAATGTATCCTAAAGCCAGTTTTATTCTCTAGCTGAGCTTGTACCAGGTTTATGGTTTAATTTTATTGTATTTACTTCTCTGAATGAGCCATTTGATCTTTAATAGTCTCATTGGTATTAGATTTGCTTCTAAGATTTGCTAGAGCTTTCTCAAATTATTTAATTCTCATTTGCACAAATTTCAGCCATTTTAAGCAATCCAATAGCTATGTTTAGTAATAAATACTATACTAAACTCTATAAGATTAATGTTCTTCTTGATGATGGCATCAGATTAACTAGGTGACTTTTACTGACCTGTAATTGATGGTGCCATTTTTCTAGAAATCCTCTTTTTTTGTTTCAGATGCTCAATGATCTCTTATATTTGCAGTGCTCGCCACTCGCTTTCTCTTTCTTGATCTGGACGAATGACAAATGAATGGACTGACTGAGAGTGCTCAGGTTCACTCCCCTTATGTAAATAATCATATGATCACATGACTACAGCTGCAAATGTGTTTTGATTTATCATTTCAGAGATACTGTTGTATTTAATATTATGTACTAAAATAATAATAATAATAATAGTAAGTTATTTTAATGTTTTAATTTACTTAGATGCCTCTTAGACAATTTACTTCTAACTTCTTTAATATAATGTGTCACAGATTCTAGAGGGTTTTATTCAGCAAACATAATGATATGAGAATATGTTACATACAAATAGGTTGTTACTGGTGTCTCTGGTCTATGTGGCAGTGTTTGTCATTGAAGAGAGTGGTGAATATTCTCTTCAGGCGCATTACAAATGTTTAGTGAAGCTTTTTTCACACATTCACTACAGACACAGCACAGGTTGTGGTTATGTGATGTGCTGTATGGACTGTTTTACACCAGGGTTACACTTCTTATCTTTCTAGGGCTGATATGAACCCTTTAGACAGTACAGTTTATGGCGACTGTACTGGGGGTTTAGGAACAGCAGGATGAGCAGCGCCCCCTGCTGGCTTCACTAACACCTCTTCCAGCAGCTACCTAATCAGGTCTCCCATCCAGGTCCTAACTGGGCTCAACCCTGCTTATAGCTTCTGTGGGTGGACATGTGAAAGCTTCAGGATGATCGCTGCTGGCTGGTGCTGCAAGACTCCTCAAGCGTCTCATATTCCTCTGGACCAGAACTTTACAGACATAAAGCAAAATCCCCAGTGTTAAATGAACACCCCTCAGTGTACATATGTGTCCACACAGTGCTAGAGTAACACTGAAGCAGTGTTGAAGTTAATGAGATCATTAAGTGATGATTGACCATTAGTGATGACACCTGATGATAACAAGCAGAATCATTGAAGGAAAGAGAAACAGGAACAGAAAAAAAGACACACAACAACTACATCTGACTTCAGCCATTAAACATTATTACACTCATTATTAACCAGTTTGATTTTATTTCTGTCATACATCAACAAAGGTGCTTATTGACAGATGTTTAGATGTTAATGTTTTAAAGAAAGTTTCGTTTCAGGTCACCATGATGGGGATCAGTGTTTGCTTTAGTTGGGCTCTTGACTTTTGACATTTAAATATTAGTTTTCTTTGGCTGTTGCAACTTTGTGTTCATAAAGCACAAAATATGAAAATTATGTAATGACCCGCTTCACTCGCATGCCTTTAAGAGTCTGAATCTTAGAATATATGCTGTCAATGTGTAACTTCAGTATTGGTGATTTGTAGCCCTGTGATTTCACAGCTTGAGAACCAACAGCAGTATGAACACAGACATCAAGAATCAGCATATGATTCCCACAGACTGTTCTCTAAACAACGACCCTATAGATTGTTTTTCAAGCACCTTATTTTGACGTATATTTATGTTTTAAAGTCATGCGCCCTCTAGCTGGCGTAAAAATAATGACAGTGTCGTGTTACGTCTGTCGTCATGAAATTATGTATGACCGTCGTTGTCAATCAAAATGCGTTTATTTAAATGCAATGTGTGGATTTTTTTTTTTTACATCATTTCTCCTATTTCCATTTAGCAAAACCCACCCCTAAACCTATCCTTAATGATTTATAATGCATATACACTTTATGAGCACATGCATTCCCTGCGGATCAAATCCACAATCACATGATTGCATATTGTTATATATTACAATGCTCTGGCAATGCAATGGGAGCCATTGATGAGTTGAAAAGTGTATGTGTGAAATTATGACAAATAAAGAAAACTTATACTGACCAAAATTACACAAAAAAGTTAAAACGTCAAATAAATTGTTAACTGCATGAAAAGTAACAATGTAAAATGTATTAAATTAATTTCAATTCATGCATCACATTCAAATCCGCAGCGTCAAACTGTTAAATAATTTCATTGTGTTTTACATCAGGAGCAGTTGTGTGGCATTGAGAGTTGAAGTGTGTAGAGACAATGGGATTTCTGCATTTCAAAACCTAAACACAAGAGTAGATATTTAAAGTGTACTTAAGTATACTTGGAACAGTTCCACTTTAGCACAAAGAAGTATACAAATTTAGTTGAACTTTAGTTGAAAATGCATTTACTACAAAATGAGTTGTTTCAATTTAACATAGTTTAAGTATACCAATTTATAGTGTGCATACGAATAAATTGTATAGTTTTTCACTAGGGTATACTTGACTAAACAATAAATAATTGAACAAACTAAATTATAGTTAATCAAGCCAATATATTTTTTACCAAACCAAAATTTGCTGATGTAAACTAATATATGTCTGGTTAGACCAATGTATTAAAAAATAATAACAACAATGTGCCATTAAATCATAAACATATCCAGTAAACTGATCCATATTCACAAAAAAAAAAAAAAAAAAAAAAAATCTCCCCACAGTTCCCTCCCTATTATTAGCTCCCTATTATTCTTGCCTCCATTGTTTTCTCCTCTCAGATGTTGCAGTGTGTCCGTCAGTTCAGATAAGAAAACACTTTCTCTCTCTCTTCTTCACCAGGGACGGGTCCAGGGTCACCCGGACGGCCTCTTCAAACACCGTCTTAAGGCCCATCTGTGTTACAGCTGAGCACTCCAGGTACTTCACGGCTCCTATTTCTTCAGCCATAGCCCGGCCTTCATGGCAGGTGATGGGGATTTGTTTCTTCTTTTTCAGCTTTTCAATGGCGTCCTTGTCATCTCTCAGATCAAGTTTAGTCCCGACTAGAATGATCTGAGCGTTGGGGCAATGATGTCTGACTTCTGGATACCACTTTTCACGGACACTCCCAAACGAGTCCGGGTCCACAAGAGAGAAACAGATCAAGAACACATCCGTCTGAGGGTAGGAAAGTGGTCGAAGCCTGTCGTAATCTGTGTAGCACGCTATTGCGTTAGCTCTCAGCTTTATATGTGAATGAATCTATAAACTCTGTTCTGATCAGGATAACCTTCACAATTCAACAACACAGCAATTCCACTCAAAAAATAAATAAACAAATAAAATAAGTGCAGAGTCGATAAAACTCAAAAGAAAATATTTATTTTTGCTCAAATTTGCCTGAGTAAAGTTAGCTTGCCAACTGCATGTGAACGCATGTTCCAGTTAAATGTTCACTGTTAAACAAACATCACTCTGTTTCCATAGATGTTATTTTATAACATTACAATGTAATTTCAGTAAATCAGTAACAATACCAGCTAACAATTTATTGACATTTTCCAAACATTCATTAACAAATAAACAGACATAATCTGAACTGAACATTCCATACAGTTAGATAGTAAGGACTTTATGAATTTCTTCACTGAGAAAATCGAAAGCATCAGTAAAACAATTGTAAATGTACAACATCTGACAGAGTTTTAGCATTAGTCAGTACAACATACACATAAAAAAGCCAAGTATTAAATTAACTCTTATCTGAGTTTATTTGAAACCACACTCAAGAGTGTTAAAGTGAGAGTGTTAAATGAACACTGAAGCACTGTCAGAGTTAATGAAATAATGAAGTGATTCACTGAGTGATGATTGACCATTATTGAAGATAACTAATGTTAACAAGCAGAATCACCAAAGGAGAAAATCACAATTTTAAGTCACCATCATGAAGATCAGTGTTTGATTTAGTTGTGATTTTCTTCTTTGGTGATTCTGCTTGTTGACGTTAGTTATCTTCAATAATAATCAATCATCACTCAGTGAATCACTTCATTATCTCATTAACTTTAACTCTGCTTCAGTGTTCATTTAACACTCATTTTAACACTTTAAACTAACAGAATACAATGTTGTTCTATGGGTCTCTTCAATAAACCTCAAGAGATGATTAATGCCTCCTTGTAAATGCATACTAAACCTTGTTTGTTATCATTGTGTAGATTATTAACATTGCTTGGATTAATCTGATTTGTGGATTATGCGTGATTTTGGTGTGGATTACTCGTTGTTGTGGTTATTTTCTTATTTTCAGCATAATAATTCGTCTATCACATAATTTAGTCTATACACACTTGTGCGTTTCATGATCTTACATACATTAGCTGTCAGTGCTGTACGTCTATAATTTGCAGCATTTGATCTGTTTCAGCTGGTTTCTCAGTTGGCACAATAACACAATGCTTCCATGAAGATGGGAGTCTTCCTGTCCTTCATACTTCATTATACTTATGCAGAATAATATTCAGACATGTATCAGATATCATAGTGAAGCATATCTCATCTTTGATCTTATAGCTCTTTTCATTTTAGGAGTATTATCAGAAGACCCCCCCCCCCCTCCATTATGCCTATATTATGCTTCCTAATTTGTTCTCTGTAAAAGTGCACAGTAACCCAAAAAATAAAAAAATAAATTCTGCCTTCTCAAATAGGCTGTATAACTTTTTTAATCCCTCCCATCTTCCTAGTAATGCCACATACTTGACTAATGTCTGTTTCTTCCCTAACTGATTTACAAAAATGTCTCCAGTGACTCTTTCTTATTAAATCTCCTTCTGCTTGTGCTTTTTATATATAAAATTTAGTTTTCGAATAAATGTCCTCCTAAGTTTCCTAAATGCCTTATTCCTAGTTTTACTTGTGTCTCTACACACATTTGTCTACCACTTTCTTCCTTTTTGATCCTTTTGTTTTATGAACAACTGTACGACAGTATAGCATAAGACAAGATGTCTGGTGATATACTGAAATATCAAGGCTGTTAAAGCTGCAAAGATAAAATATTTCTCTCATCTCATTAAGAAGACACCTAATAATCCTAAAGCATTATTTAAGACAATAGACTAGTTTTAAATCCTGACATAACTACAGGCCTTGATATTACTGAGATAATATGCAAAGTTTTTCATGAACAAAATTGATGCTCTTAAAGCTATTTTACCTTATCCTTGATTATATCATTCCACCCCCATAGGTACATTATTTAAGTGAATTTAAACTGACTTCATTATCTGGTTTGGTGGATTTAGTCAGCCATATGAAGCCCACTCAGTGCTACTAAAATGTATGATACTAACAGCCTACTAAGATATATGACATCAAGTACATTTATAATGATACATTTTCATTACAGATATTTTCTTGCTCTTCCTCCGAGTGGCATCACTCATCACAGATTGGCTTATTGCTCAACATAATGCTTCACTTCTGATGAACTGATGCTCACAAAGATTAAAGGTAATATAAAAATAAGTTCTTAAGTTTAGGCTTTAGTTAAACATTTCAAAAAGAGTCAGTGAAAAAAAAATATCCAATAGAAAGTTTCCTTCAGTCCTCTAGAGAAACATTTCAGCTTCTTTCCCAACAGTGACCTGTAGGTGTCGCCAACTGCTCAATGACTTGCTTAATGAAGCTGAATGATTGTTGCAGAAACTCATTATATTCTCAGTGATTCTTGATTTGAATTAAAAACTAAACTCCAGTGGTAATATTATTTTGGCGTGATGCTGTGTTTGACAGATGCATAATCAGAGTGAATCTCCTCCTTACTGACGCTACAGTGCACACCAGACCCTGCATGCTTCTGGAAACTGACAGCAGCGTAGAGGAGCCCATCAGAGGGGTTTGTGGGTAACTGTGCTGTCGAATGGAGAGCAGTCGATGCAGGATCTGAGTCTTGAATCTCTTCTTGAGCCTGTAAGAAGCAAAATCCCTAAAATGAAGTCTTAGTTCAAAGGCAGTAGTGGTCTTGCTATAATTCACCCATTTCACTTGAAATGAGCCTCGTGACAGAAGGAGCCTCTGCTTGCACTTACCTAGATCGGAAATGAACAGAGGCTTGGAGCAAACCTGCCTCAGTCTGTCCAAAATCAATTTTGTGATGTACTTTCATGCAAAAGTCATTGCCTGATAGGGCAGCGACACAACAAGCTTTCAGACGCAGTCACTTGCTTTGTGAATGAATCAGCCGTTTTGAACGGATTGTTTGAATGAATGACTCGTTAAGACAATAGCCGTGTTTCCACTGTCGGGCCAAAAGAGAGCGTGCTAGAGACAGTCGTGTTTCGGCTGTTACTTCCAGGGTTTGATCGAGCCTCATTGGGGCTTCCACGGGGCCAACAGCTAGGGGTTTTTGGCCCACCGAATAACTTGGTCCAAAGTGGGTCAACTGGGGCTTGAGGAGTGGTCATGAACAAAGGTGGAGTTTAGTCAGGAGACAGTCAACACTGCTGCTCATTTCCCATGTTATTATATCAGGCTACCAGCTAACTTCAACACATCAGACATTTTAAACCATTTTCAGGTTAAAACTTACTTTCAGACACCAGCGAGTGTTTGAAATATCTTCAGATTGTGATCAGATGGGGATTCTGATAACTGTATGGAGCAGAAATATATTCATTTCAATTTTAAAGGCTACTTAAGGCCCTTTCACATCGGACGCGTAACGGAGAAGCGAAACGAAAAAGCGAATAGTTCGCGTCAAAACCATTCACATCAGCCGCGACGAGAATTTGCGACGTTTGTGCTCTGAAAGATTCCAAAACATTCGCGGCGACAGCTGAATGAAATATATATATATATATTTCAACAAAATAATCTTCATCCTGTTGGAAAGGTTGGTCAGTTTAACTGACAAACAACATAGACACTTCATCATCCAGTGAAGATGAGCTTTTCATTTTTTTTTCAAAGACCGAAAAGAAGTTTTTGGGTGCACCCAGTCTTAACAACAATAGTCCATAGTCACGGACACAATTTAGGTTTAAAAAAAAAATAAATAAATCAACAAGTTTTACCTCAGAAGGTTATGTTATCCTTGTAGCCTACAGCGACTTGCATGTACTCCCACAGGAGCTGTAATCTCGTGAGAAATGCGATACCTGTCAAAGGTTAATGTTGATTGAATAGCTAGTGACATCTACTGGACATTTCGTTTACAGAAAAGAAACCCACTCACATATACTGCGAGTAGCCCAGGCTATAAATAGGCTTCTGTCTAAGATAAGAAAACCTTTATTTGTCCCACAATGGGGAAATTGTATGCCTATGGACTACAGATAGAAGTTTAACTACTAGACATATAGTTTAAATAAACATTCACAAGGTAGTTTTCTATTGTAAATGCGTCGACACACAAGCTATCAGATGATCCGTCATTGTTGCTGTGACATCACCTTTGTTTCCTTGTATTTGATTGGTTGAAGCCTTTTCTGTCACCTCGAATGTGAAAAAAAATCGACATTGAAGCGAAAAAAATAAACGTCGTTTTTTCGCAGCAGCACATTCGCGTTTGGTGTGGAAGCACTCATTACACAAACAGCTGGTCAAAAAACAAAACCATCGCGCGAATAATTCGCGCGTCAAAATCGCGTCCAGTGTGAAAGGACCTTTATTCTAACCAATGCCATAATAAATATACATGTTTATGGAAAATACCAGAGACTCCTTAAAGAACTTCATATATGATAATAATCATGTATTTATTTGGTTTCATCTTTTATCTGTCTCTTCCCTGTGCCTTTACTGATAGCAGACTAATGCATCCACATATGTTACAAAAATAAATAAAAAAGCACTCTGGTTAACTCATATAACTCATAACTCTTTTCTTCTCGTGAGCTCTCTCTGTTGCTCTGGCTGAAAGGATAGATCAGATGGGAGAGATCGCTCAAACCTCCAGAGATCACATAATTTTGTGGAAAATTAATAGAAGTGGCTCACTCTTTCTAAAGAAACATAAACATAAACATTCGATATTTTATCAATATTGCTCTAAATATGTAAGCCTTTGGACTTTAATGGAGCTTTAGCTTTAATGTAGTTGTTTTGTGCATTCCTGCACAGTAAATTCACTAGTGTTAAATTAACACAGTGTTCATCTGAGAACCACCAGCAGGGTGTGAAAGTAACACTGCAGCAGTGTAAGAGTTAAGTAGACAATTAAGTGATAAATTAAGTGATTATTGTTTGATTATTGAAGACACCTGATGATAACGAGCAGAATCACTGAACGAAAGAGAAACACAAGAACTACAACTGACTTCAGCCACAGCCTTAGATGAAATCAACTGAAAAGACATTAAATCTCTCTTATTACAAACCAGACTGAATTTGTCATTCATCTACAGTTATTTTTGAGAGTTAACAGAAGTTTAGGTGTCAATGTTTTATTGAAAAAGTTTGTTCATCACTATGGTGATCAGTGTTTTCTTTAGTTGGGCAGTTTGACTCTTTGCTTTTTATGTCAGTTTGTGGTCTTTGTAACAATTTATATAAAAAAAAAAAAAAAAAAAATATTTTGTTGCAATGAAAACAACGAACAAAGATGATCAAGTGATAAATCGTCCATCATCATAAAGAAAAGTAATTGACTAATGTCATTACTGACCAAACATGGTTGCTTGTTATTAATAGATTTTCACCAACAATATTTTCTTGTTAAATATCAAACATTGGCAAAATCAGTCTGGTTTGTAATATTGAGATATTTAATGTCTTTTCAGTTGATCTAAGGCTGTGGCTGAAGTCAGTTGTAGTTCTTGTGTTTTTGTTTCCTTCAGTGATTCTGCTCATTATCATCAGGTGTCTTCAACTCCTGACACAAATTAATAAATTACTGTCACTGTAACAGTTTTTATTGTAAAACACGGGTCAAAAATCATTGCTGAAGTCTTAAGTCTTTAAGTAAAGACCAAACCTTCACTTCTGTCATGCTCATTTTGTGATCTAGCTAGTCTTCAGTCAGCTGATGAACTGGTGAGGTTGTGTGACTATGGAGGTGTGTGAAGGGTGGGCTTTAGGGTAGTGCTATGGGCCTACAGGCCCGACAGTGGAAACAAAACTTGATTTTGGCCTTGGTGTTTTAGGTCCGAGGCTGCTGGCCCTGCCTGGCACGCTTTTAACCATGACTCGCACTGGCCCGACAGTGGAAAAGTGGCTAATGACACTTTTAGTTTAATTAATATTTTTCCCCATCATTTCATTTCTCTATATTTATATCTTATGCTGGTGATAAATCATTCCTGCGGTCCAACATTCTGCAAGAAAAACTGTCCACACTTGCCCAGATGTCAGTTCAACACGACATTATAACTCTGAATTGCACAGACCGCCTCTGTTCAAAGGTACAGCATATCATTTTCACACATTTATGAACAGATCAGCTCTGAAACTCACCATATCATGATCTCCTGTCTCTCTTCTGTCTGATGATGAAATGACTCCTGTGTGAACAAGAGCAACATCTGAGACTGAGAAAAGACAAGATGATTTTAACTGTGTATTTCTGAACAGAAGAGGACGACAGTCAGATTAACTAAACATGCAGTAGCGTGTGTTTCTAAGTGTGTGTGTGTGTGTGTGTGTGTGTGTGTGTGTGTCTAAGTGTGTGTGAGTGTCTCACCGTGTTTACGGTTGTATTTTATTTTGAGCAACACGAGCACTAAACACACAGCCAGCAGGATCAAACCCACAGAAACAGCAACTATCATAGAAGAGCCTGAAATCACACAAAGAGATTGTCACAGAGAAACAAGGTGATCACATGACATTCATCTACAAGCATTCATGCACATGCTGTACATCTGACACTCATCTTTATAGCTGTATCATGTGATCACTTTCAACTCAAACTGAGAAACAGAATTGTTGGATCTTACCAGACTTTTCTCTTTTGGTGTCAGATTATCAGAATCCAATGCCGAATTATACCCTTATAGAATGCATACGCTTCATGGTTGAGTACATAGTGCTTAAGTACATACTGCATAAATGCATATAGTGTATGGTGCATCATTTGGGACACAACTATATTCAGACCCATTTGAAAATGTGCAAACACTGAAGAGCTTTTCCAGGCACAACGATTTGAGTTTAGATCAATTATGTATATTTCCATTGTATGGAAAAGACTTAAGATAATGCTAAGATGGTGCATATTACTATGAATAGGAGCAAGTATAATGCACAATATGGCAAAATAAGTCCCGCCTTCTAAATAAAAGAGTCATTCGCTAATTCATAAAGTCAATGTCACTGCTGACATTAGATACTCTGGTTGCCATAGAAACAGTCTAATGCTAATGACTGCACATTGGCTCTTCTAGCCTGAAAAAAATAAGCTTTTTAACGCCATTTGAGCATAAGTAACAACATTTGTGAGAACGTTCATGCTGATTTAGTTGCTGATTTGAAATGTTTTTAAATCTTCAGAAAGCAGTTTTTTGAGATTTAAGTATTCCCCATTCAGGTAAATAGGAGTTGGTCTTGAATGCCCGAAATAGCTGCCCGAAAGCATTGCAAATATGGCTGTCGAGTGAACAGACTTTTCTTGGAAAGGACTTTTTTTTCTGCACCTTCCTAAACTAAAATCTAAAACAGAAGCAGCAGCTCGTTCTATTTAAATACAGAGGTTTTTGATGTTTCCTGTTGTCTGTGGTTTTCAGCTGAAAATAAATCTGAAGTGGCGTAACAGTAGTATTCGGGTAAGAAATACAAAAGAAATGGAAATAATCAAATGTAAAATAACACTGGATAGTTTTTTATTGTAAAAAAATAAAATTTTAAAAAAATTTAAAAAAAAAATAAAATTTTTTTTTATTGTATTGCTTTTGTTTTTTAATTAACATTGACAGATCACAGCAGGTTTATTAAGCTGCTGTCACTTTAAGAGTTTATGCACAGATCCTAAATTATATACTGTTACACTGTCACAGATCCCTTGTTCCCTGGACTCCATTTCCCAGAATCCTCATGTTTCCACACCTGCACTCACTTTCCTCGTCAGCTCCCCATCATCACGGATCACCTACACCTGAACTCTATCATCTTCACTCCCTTTATATTGCACTCACTCCCTTCACTCCCTGTCCGTTCTATGTTTATGTAAAGTGTATGTTTGGTGAACTCTGCCTTTGTTTATTAAAAGTATTGGATGTTCTTGTGGAAATCTGTATCTGCCTCTTCTCTATACCAGCATACGTAACAGAAGAACGGACCTTTAAACTGCTGGATTTCCACAAAAAGAAATGGATCCTTTCTTCATCTCCCAGGCTCCAGCTTCTCCCATGCCTCCCACAACAATGACGGCAGCCGATAGACTCATCGGGCTTCTGCAGTTTGGACGTTCACTGGAGAGGTATGTGGAGGAGTTCATTGAGCTAGCTTATTTGACTAACTGGCCAGACGCTCATTTGATCGCCCTGTTTCTGGACGGGCTGGATGACAACACTATCCATTTAGATGAACCTGACTATCGTTTTTCCTTAAACGAAACTATCAATTTAATTTTGTGTTTAAATGACTCCAAATTCCTTGTCGAAGAGGTTCAGGATAAGTGTTTGTCTCGTCCAGTCCCTCCAGAAACACAGCTGGCCAGGCCAGTTGGTCAGCCTCCATCTTCCTACCCCTCCAGTGAACTCCTTATCTGTTCCATGCTGGACCCACACTCCTCCGCTGGGTCCAGAAAGCGGAGGAGGAGGAAGAAAGCTGCCCCAGCCTGTCACGAACCTGCCACTCCAGCCCTCTCCGAGGAGGCTCCAGCCTCACACGAGTCGCCAAGTGATGCGGCTTGGTTGATAGACTTTTGGTCCGAGCCAATATCTCCAGTCTCAGCCGCCGAGCCAATATCTCCAGTCTCAGCCGCCGAGCCAGTATCTCCAGTCTCAGCCGCCGAGCCAGTATCTCCAGTCTCAGCCGCCGCCGAGCCAGCCGCTCCAGCTACAAACTTTGAACTTTTTGTCTCCCCGCTGGTCTCCAGCCCTAAAACTGTGTTCCCTCCCTGCCTCCCTCTCCCACCTCCTCCCATTTGTCTCCACACGTCACCTCCACCTCAAGCTCCTTCATCCAGAACTCCACCTCGGTCCTCTGTTCCATTACCTCCACCTTGGCTCCAACCTCCCTCGTCTCCACCATGGCCCATCAGTCCACCAGTTTCACCAGTCTCCATCCTTCCTCCGGTCGAACATTGGTCATTCATCAGCCTGCCCTCACCTCAGGACTTCACTCCTCCGTATTCACTCCATCCCTCCGTCCCTCTGTTCTGTTGGCTTCTTCACTCCCTCCTGTTCTCCCTTTGTTGTCTGTCGTCCTGCTTCCACTGCGGCCTTCTGGAGCCCCGCCTATGCCTCGGTCGGCGGAGCCGCCGGTGTCGCCATGGTCCGCCGGACCTTCCGCATTGCCTGGACTCTATGGCTTCTCGGCAGCCCACGGCCTCTGACCCGCCATGGCCGCCCACGGCACCTCACCCGCCATGGTCGCCCACTGCACCTGACCCTCCATGGCAGCTCGCTGCACCTGACCCTCCATGGCAGCCCGCTGCACCTGACCCTCCATGGTAGCCCACTGCACCTGACCCGCCATGGCAGCCCACGGCCACTGACCCGCCATGGTTCATGGATCCGCCCTGGAGACCTCCACTCCAGTCCGCTCCTCTCCCTGCACCTGCATGAGGTCTCCAGGGCGTCCTCCCCCTTGTAATGTCACAGATCCCTTGTTCCCTGGACTCTATTTCCCAGAATCCTCATGTTTCCACACCTGCACTCACTTCCCTCGTCAGCTCCCCATCATCACGGATCACCTACACCTGGACTCTATCATCTTCACTCCCTTTATATTGCACTCACTCCCTTCACTCCCTGTCCGTTCTATGTTTATGTAAAGTGTATTTTTGGTGAACTCTGCCTTTGTTTATTAAAAGTATTGGATGTTCTTGTGGAAATCCGTATCTGCCTCTTCTCTATACCAGCATATGTAACATACACAACATGGGTTCATTCTTTTTCAACCATACACAATACAAAACGGACTGTTTTTACCCAAATACTCAGCAAGACAGGCATTTTGACTTTTTTTTTTTTTTTTTTTTTTTGTATGTATTTGACCATTTAATCACAATAAGCCACAAAAAAATAGCTAAATTTTGTACTCGTGAGCTGTTTGACAGGCAGCTTTATGTGCACAACACTTATATAGATCAGTGTTGCATGCTTTTGGTGTGAGCGTGAAACTTTTGAAATGACTGGAATTATGCACAATACAAGCACTATTTAACCAGAGTGAATGAGTTGAAATTAACTGAAAATGCTCACTTTGCTCTGCTTGCTTCACGACATGCAGAGTGAATGAGAGGAGGCGGGTGTGTGTAATTTTGCCGTCAGAGAGAAGAGAGCAACAACACGCAGATGGTATCGGTATATCAATACTGCAGAAAAGGAGCACTGGAACCATTTCAGTTATTTCAGTATTGATACATATCGAAATATCTATATTTTTTGTCAACACTAGTTCAAACCTGTGTGACTTTATTTCTTCACAACATAAAAATATTTTGAAGAATATTTGAAAACCAAACAGCATTGGACCCCATTGACTTTCATTGCATGGATGAAACAAAATATCTTCTTTTGTGTTCATTTGAAGAAGCTAATTTTAATTTCTTGGTGAACAATCCTTTTAATGAAAGAGTATTTTACCTTGGTTCACATGTAGATGAACTTCAGTGAAAACGAATGACCCAGAACTCTCCTCTGCGCACCAGTATTTCCCAGAATCCTCTTCTGTCAGGTTGTTGATGTTCACAGTAAAGACTCCAGCTGAGGTTTCGTCAGTCAGAGAGAATCGGCCATGTGTTCTCTTATCTGATGAAACACGAACTCCGTCTCGGACACAGATGTTCGGCTGATCTCCTCTGCAGAAAAACCTCGTGTGATTCCTGATGAACTGACAGCTGATGGACACTGATCCTCCGACAGACGCTTCACGAGCGACCGCTGAAGAGAGAAAATATGAGTATGAGAACAAAATGATCAGAAACATTGAGATTTTCTCCAGAAACCCCCTCACCATCTTTCATGACGATCATGAGTTCAGTGGGAAGATTAAACTCATCTCTCACTGCACACCAGTATATCCCAGCATCCTCTGCTCTCAGGTCACTCAAGGTCACAGTGAAGAGATTGAGTTCAGGATCATCCTTTACTGAAATATTTGGTTTATTAGCATCAGCTTCATCTGATCGAATGATATTTTGAGCATCTTCAGTGAAACACTTTCCTTTGCAAAGATGTTTTACTTCTCTTGAATGTTTTGCATTATAAGGGCATTTGATCTCTGATGAACCTCCTTCACGTCCGACCACTGGAGGCACTAATAGTCAAAGAGAATGAAAGTGTTTATATGTCCTGCAATGAATGCACATGTTATCTGTTCCCTTTTGAGGAAACTCGCACTGCGTCCCGAAGGGGGCGCTG
Organism: Ancherythroculter nigrocauda; assembly: GCA_036281575.1. NCBI lineage: Eukaryota > Metazoa > Chordata > Actinopteri > Cypriniformes > Xenocyprididae > Ancherythroculter > Ancherythroculter nigrocauda. The sequence continues at coordinate 5,001,484 of VTFQ01000003.1, forward strand.
TGAGAACGCCCTCAGCGTGAATGCGTCTGATGCACGTGTGTCAACTAGTCCAATGGCGAGAGTGAACGTCACCGGCGGGTGATGTCACGACCAGGAAAGTATAAATACACATCCGGAAAGACCGGCTTCAGCTTTTGTGCCTCAGCAAAGCGCTCTGTGTTAAACTGTGTCTGTCTATTTATTGTTGTTTGTCCTCAAGCATTATACATATTCTAGACGGGAGCTTATTGGCGAGCAAATAGCAACTTGAGTCGTGTGTGCTTTCCTGCCCTCGCTACTATAGGAGTGGGGATACACGCGATTCATGTGTTATTTGTTTGAGAGCAGAGCATGCACGTCAGTTCTTGTGGGATCTGACAGTGTTCATTCATAATTTTCCCGATGTGATGCACTATCGAGATTTTTAGCTCTGCTCCTCTTGGCTTTTTTCTCGAGGGAATACAGTCTTAAGCAATAAAGGATCTATGGCCTTGGATCAAGCGTTTGCCTTAGGCGACGCGTTGATTTCGTGACTGCAAACTGCAATAAAGATTGTAGTGGCTCTGATCTCACGTCTGCCGAGGCGACGCGTAGAATTTGAATCTGCAAACTGCAATAAAGAATCGAGTGGCACGGATCTCGCGTCTGCCGAGGCGACGCGTAGATTTCGTGTCTGCAAACTGCATTAAAGATTCTAGTGGCTCTGATCTCGTGTTTGCCGAGGCAACGCATAGATTAGGGTGTGCAGACGGCAGTTATAAATATTCAACCAATTATTCAGACCGTGTACACTTGTCTGGTGGTTCATTGATGCATTTAATTTGAGGAATTAAATGGGATATTGCCTGATTTTTAAAAGCTATATGTCTGCACTAATAACTCTTTATTTAGCCTTTCATCCAGACCGTTTTTACCTGTCTGGTTGATATGTGACTGCATTTAATTTTGAGAGATTAAATGAAATTTGATGTGTGTATGGCCTATATGCCTATATATACATACTATATTTAGCATTTCTTTCAGACCATATTAACTTGTCTGATAGATCATTTGCTGCATTTAATTTTGAGGAATTAAATGGACAGTTGGCTGTAATTTAATTTTGATAAATTAAGATAATACATATTTATCTGACTTTAAGTAGTTAGATTCATGTATTAGTTCAGCCTTTCATGTAGATCCTGACGCCTGTGGTGTTAGGCTTCTTGGGGCAGCCCCCTGCGGGGTGGAGTGGTGTACACCTCAGTATACGGTGCCCATGCCACTTCGTTGGCTTCAGGGGACCGATCTGCCAACCCCATCACTCTTAGTGCTTTGGGGCACAACGGTTTTCAGCAAGCTTTGATTCAGCGCTCACTTGACGCAGCATCAGGTTCGCACCCTCTGAGGAGGGTCGAAAAGCAGTCAAATGGGTTATTTCCTGCCAGTGTATTTCAGGTCACCAAAGTGGCTGCTCTAGGTATACCAGAGACCAGTCTTGAGAGGCTGGTTCCCTTTTGTTGAGGCTTCTGCCAAAAATGTATCTCAATGGGCAGGCTCTGGTAGTGGAACAGAAAGTAAACTTGCGAAAGGAGATACAAAATGGGTTCCTCCTCCCAGCAGAGAGTTAGGGTTTTTAGGGCCACTACTATTTTGTTCCAAAGAAGGATGGAGGGTTGCGTCCTATATTAGATCTTAATCATTTGAATCAGTCAGTCAGGAGACTTGGGTTCAAAATGTTGACTCTAAACCAGATCCGAGGACTGGTTTGTCATATAGTTCTAAAGGATGCATACTTCCATGTCTCCATCCTTCTACAGCATAGGAAGTTCCTAGGGTTTGCTTTCAGGGGCAAAGTATACCTATATTAGGTTCTTCCATTTGGTCTAGCTCCATCACCCCACACGTTCATGAAATGCATAGATGCAGCTCTGGCCTTGCTCAGGCTGCAGGGCATACGCATTCTGAACTGATAAGATGACTGACTGATAAGTCGGAACAGATGGCCAGTTCAACATTGAGATGTTGTTCTTTCTCATAAAAAAATAAAAATTGGGGTTGTGGCTGAACGCCAAGAAGAGTGTGCTTTTTCCATTACAGAGAACCACCTTCCTGGGCATGGTATGGATTCAGTGACGCTGCGGGACGTTCTGTCGCCCACTTGTATTGCTGCAATCTTTTCAGTCACACAGGAGATATAACTAGGCCAGTCACTCACTGTAAAACAGTTTTCTGTTGGGTCTGATGGCAGCTGTGTCCAACGGTGATACCTTTTGGCTGCTGTTCATGAGACCCTTACAGTGGTGGTTCAGGACCAAGGGTTTTCCCTGAGGGGGAACCCACTTCCTATGATCAAGATCACGCAGCGGTGTCTCCGCGCCTTGGTTATATTGAAGAAAAGTTGGTTCCTGTCCCAGGGCCCTGTGTTAGGAGCTTAATATCATTGAGTCACTCTCATGGTAGATGAGCTCAGCTCAAGGGCTGTTGAGGAGTCATCATCTTTCGTAGCACATAATTGCCTGGAGATGATGGCGGTCTTCAATGCGTTGAAGTTCTTCCTCCCAGACCTGAGAGGTCATCGAGCTGTCTGGTCAGACAATTCATCGATGGTCTCTTATATAAATCAACAGGGGGGTTTGCGTTTGCGCCCACTATCTAGCACACCAGATCCTCCTGTGGTCCCTGGGGAAGATGCTCTCCTCGAGAACAATCTTATCTTATTTCAGGGACCTAGAATATAGGAGCAGACATCCTGTCGAGACAGGGGCTGAGGCCAGGGGAATGGAGACTTCATCCCAAAGTGGTGAAGCTCCTATGGGAGATTTATAGCCAGGTGGAGGTGGATCTTTCGCGTCTCAGGATACGACACACTGTCCACTGTGGTTAACCCTTACGCATCCAGTTCCTCTTGGACTGGATGCCAGGGTACAGACATGGCCGAGGCTACGTCTGTATGTTTTTCCCCCAATTGTTCTGCTCCCAGGAGTTCTGGACCAAATTCGCCGGGAAGGGATAAGTCTACTGCTAGTAGCACCTTACTGGCCAAGTCGGATATGGTTCTTGGACCTCGTGTCTCTCCTCGACGGCTCTCCCTTGGAGATTCCAATCAGGAGAGACCTATCTCAGGTGACGGGCTTGACTTTTCACCCTGTCCAGAAGTATTGAACCTGTGGGTTTGGCCCCTGAGTGGGCCCAACTCATAGTATCTGGTCTCTCAACCAAGGTTGTGGTGACCATACTTTACTCCAGAACTCCAGCCACAAGGAAACTATCCTCTGCGTACCATGTCCCTGTGGATGGTACAATTGTGGGGTATAACCCTTTGAGGTATCGTTTCCTTTGTGGCACTTTGAGGCTGAGGCCTGCAACATGCACTATGTTTCCTGCTTGGGAGTTGGCCTTTGTGTTGGAAGGCTATCTGCAGCTCCATTTGAGCCGCGTGACTCTGTCTCAGAAAAATTTCTGAAGTTTTTACTGTGTTCCTCCTGCCATTTCTTCCCTATAGAGTAGGAGACCTTCAGGCCCTATCTGTATCCTCTACATGCCTTTAGTGTGCACCGGGGATGGTCAAAGTGTTTCTTTACCCTACTGGGTCATATACCTAAGGTTCTGACCAATATGCCACGGCCTATAGTGCTGCAAGCTTTCTGTCCTCTGTTCTCAGATCCAGACCAGGAAAAGTTGAATCTTGTGTGTCCAGTGTGAGCACTGGACACCTAATTTCCACTCGGCTGCCCTGTGGAGAACGTCAGATAAACTGTTTTTTTGTTTGGACTGCGCAATTAGGGGTCTCCCTGCGTCCATACAAATGGTTAGCAAGTGGATAGTTGAGACTATTTCACTTGTGTATGAGGTCTCTGGTCAGCAGTATCCACTGTCTGTCAGAGCTCGTTCTACTAGGAGTATGGCGGCCTCCAAGGCCTTGATGTTGGGGGTTTTCCTCAAGGAGATCTGTTATGCGGCGGGCTGATTCTCGCCACACACGTTTATGAGATTATCTCGGCCTAGATGCAGCTCCAGGCTCATCACTGCTCTCGTCTTAGTGTGCCACAGTTTCACACGGACAGGCATTTTGGAATTATGGCGTTTTGGGATATCGTTCCCATAGCGCCCCCTTCGGGACGCAGTGCGAGTTCCCTCGAAAGGGAATGTCTCAGGTTATGACTATAACCATAGTTCCCTGAGAGAGGGAACGAGACACTGCGTCGCATTGCCATACTCCCTTCATCCCTGTGATCGATTTGCTTCGGCAGTTTAAGCTGAAGCCAGTCTTTCCGGATGTGTGTTTATACTTTCCTGGTCGTGACGTCACCCGCCGGTGACGTTCAATCTCGCCATTGGACTAGTTGACACACGTGCATCAGACGCATTCACGCTGAGGGCGTTCCCATAGCGTCCCCTTCGGGACGCAGTGTCTCGTTCCCTTTCTTAGGGAACTATGGTTATAGTCATAACCTGAGGTTTTGGTGACTGTACGTACTGGTCACAGTGAGTTGATGTTGATTGGTGAGAAAGACAGAAGTCAGATGTGTGTCTCTGGTTTCTGCTCCACACCAGTAAACTCCAGCATCTCTCTCGCTCACATTACTGATGATCACTGTAAAAACTCCTGCTGTACTGACAGAAAACTCAAAGCGTTTCTGCTCTGATGAACTGATGCTCTCACATATCTTCTGCTCGTTCTCTCTGCAGATGTGTTTGAAGGTCTCGCCGTGTTTCTCAGGGAAATCGCAGGTGAGATTCACACTTTCACCAATAACAGCAGATGCTTTACTTGATGCACGAAAATGATCAACTATACACAAAAACAATGAAAAATATATAATATATAATATCTAGTAATACAACTGCTAGAAAGTGTCCAAAGAATCTCCTGACAGAATCTCTTTACCTTGATGTACTGTCAGTTTGACGTCAGTGAACAGATGAGCGATAGTCACTCCACACCTGTACGTCCCTTCATCTTCTTCAGTTAAATCACTGATAAAAACCTTCAAAAGTCCTTCACTGGAATCATCATACATGTGAACTTTATTGTGACAGACCCATTGATTCTGTTCATCAACAATAATCTTCTGTGATGAATCTTTCTGGATGAATTTCTTGTTTCTTCTGAACTCTTGTGGAAATTTACACATGATGAAGACTGATTTACTGGAGTAGGCCTGAACCTGGACAGAAGTGATTCGACCTGCAAAATGAGATTTATTTGTTGATTATTTATTTATATATATATATATATATATATATATATATATATGTGTGTGTGTGTGTGTGTGTGTGTGTGTGTGTGTATTGCAGCTGTAAGTATTTTTTCATTAAAAATAAACTAAACTCACTATAAACATTCAGCTGAATCTCTTTAATTAAGGTTATGTGAGTAATTGATTGTGAAGATCCGTATCTCTCCACTCCACATAAATAAACTCCTTCATCTTCTGCAGAAATGTCTCTAATGGTCACAGTAAAATGATCTTCATGACTGTCAGACAGAATGATCTTCTCCTCAGATGATTGTGATGATTGTGAGCTGTTCAGCACATGGACAGGACCAACATTCATTCTGTAGAAGGCTTTGGTGTGTGTTTTAAACTTATCATCATATTCACAGTGGAAAGTGATCGTTTCTCCAACATACTCATCCTGGATAACAGACGTCCCACAACCAGACTCTGAAAATGATACAACAAAAACTTGTGACAATGAAATATAAAACATTATCCTCCGGTTTCACAGACAAAGCTTAAAGGGATAGTTCACCCAAAAAATTACTCATCCTTAAGCCATCCTAGCTGTATATGACTATCTTCTTTCAGACGAACACAATCAGAGATTTATTTAATAATATTCTGACTCTTCTAAGCTTTATAATAGTAGGCTAGTGAATGTGGGGCCAGATTTTGAAGCCCCAACAAAGCGCATCCATCCATCATAAAGTAATCCATACGGCTCCAGGGGATTAATAAAGACCTTCTGAAGTGAAGCAATGGGTTTTTGTATGAAAAATATCCATATTTAAAAATATATAAAGTAAAATTGATAAAATTTATATTCCAGCTTCCAACTTCTGTTACAAGAGTAAACTGTGATGCAATGCACTCATACTGTGAGCTCACCATGCCTTGCCTTGCCTTGCCTTGGCACTCTGTGATATCACTGAGAAACAGGAAGTAGAATGCCCCACAGTGACTGATATTTGAACCGCCTCCTCTCAACCTACTCAACATTTTGAGAATGAGCTCACTATTACTCTCACTGTGATCATCGCATTATCTCACGTGTTGACTGGAAAAGTACCTCATACCTGCATATGCATTCCTCCTAGTAACGCAGCTTGTTTTATTAAGCTAAGAGTTATAAATACTATTATATACTATACTATACTATACTATACTATTAAAGTGTAAGACTTAACTGCACAAGTCATTGAAAGCGTGCGGCTCTGATAAACCATTATCGCGACCGCTGCACATCACACACAAGTTACTGACTGACAGCTTACAGCTTCCTCCGCTGTTCATTCAATCAAGTATATTGAGTCCTATTAAACAAAATTACTGTGATGCATGTGGAAACTCTGTTCATGAATACCTTGTCACTTCATTAGTTTGATCGGATAGCTATCTAATCATGTAAATACAGAAAGAGAGGGTATTTTATCGCATTCCAGATGAACCTGTACAAAATGGTAGTTGAAACAAAAAAGGTAAATATTAATGCCAGTAGTTTGTGCCCCTGCCCTCGTGGTGCTCTGTGCACGCCACTGTATCTGTGTATATACCTTGTTTTCCTTTTGAATGACCAATATAGACTATTGACACCTGCTGATATAGACAGTTCCTTACACACAGACGCAGAACACACATGCTAGTCGGCTGTAGTGTGTGCTGTGTGTTCACGCAGCCGACACAAGACTGAAACACCATTGGTTTTTCTCGCTGCTAGTTCTTTGAATTCAGCGTAGTGTATCCTGGGCTTAAGCCCTGTCTGTGAAACCAGGCCTAGTGTTATTAAAGGTGCACTAGGGAAGTTTGGCCTCTCTATCACCATCTCTGTTTGAAACACATATCTGCAAGTTCTTTTCTGAGTATTTGTTTTTTCATGGGTTTTGGTTGTTTATAGGTATTTAAGGTTGCCTGTGATCTGTTGTCAAGACATATTGACAGACAAATATACAAGGGAAAATATCCTAAAAATATCATCTGAACAAGTAATTTACATATAGTCTGTTTTCTTTTTACAGAAGTGACATGAACATGCAAAGATGAATGACATAAAACTGACATTTTCATAATGCATAATCTGACCTGACAGCTCAAATTATGAATTATTATAATACATTTACCATTGCATCATTGCATGCCATGGAAACTGTTTTGTACATCGATTTATGTGCTTAGTAATTCATTTTTGTTCATTTTTACTCAAAAATCTTCTGTAGTGCACCTTTAATAGTACTATAATAAAATATTTGCTGTAATAAGTTATAAAGTAACACACGTACCTCTGTTCACCTCTAAATCAACATCATGATTCCATATCTGGGTGTTTCCACATGTATATTTCCCATGATCCTCTATGCTGAGGTTCTTAAAAAACACTGTGAAGAATCTGCTGTTTTCATCATCATACAGAGCAAATCTCCCATTATAATCCCAGCGATGCTGAATCTTAGTACTGATGCCCACTTTACAGTTTTCGTCTCTGCAGAAATACTTCCCTTCATGCTGATCATTCTCATTCTTGTATGTGCACTTGAACATCAAACTCCCTCCAGCGCATCCAAACACACTGAAACAAAGTACCTGACCTGCCAAACACAAGTTCATTTGCTTTGGGTTATTATATATCATCAATCTAGATCATATAATATATTATTTGACCCAGACTGACCAGTAAAGAACTGACCTGAGATCAGGCAGAGAGTGATGAAGATGAAGATGATGATGGCAGCCCTCATTCCTGATTGACTTCAGTCTCACAGATATCCAGAGAAAAAACAGATCCGATCACAATCCAGCGACAGCAAAAACTGATCAAATGTTCCTTGAATGCGACGTAAGAATGTGACTATCATCAGAAGTACACACATCCTCTTTTGGTCTTTCTCACGTCTCTATTTCCTTATTCTCTATAAGGGTTCCACCCATCTGCAAGCTAACAGGGCGGTGAGTGTGAAAGACGTGCAGAGAAACATTGTGCCAATAAGAAGATAGTATCGTGTACTCATCACCATAACCACACAACCACATAGACGTGCATATGAGGATAGAAGACTCCTCAGTGAAAATGTTTTTAAAACAGACTTCAAAACTACATCCCACATCAAAATTGAATTGCAAGGTGATCTATTCACAGATTATCAATAGTGCTCGTATTCTTCTATTTTTCACTATCTTTATTGAATGGTCCACAAGAGAAATATTAAGATATCTATCATTATCAGCAGTGAGGTAGATTCAGATCTCAGAGCGTCTGAGAGAATTAGTGTGCTGTTAATGCAGCGTCTGATGCCAAAAGCAGCTTTCACATTAACTGTAGAGAGTCCTTCATCGGCTCTCGTGCAAAGTTTGCAAATTGCATGCAGTATCCACAGGCTTGCCTTTTGGGTGAAATATTTCTATGCAACGTGACATTTTTCTTCATCGCCACCATCACCAAATGATAGTAAAATATTCTCATTTCCAGCGATCTCACAGGCTGACGCCCAACACTACAGATGACACATGAGTATATTAATATAAACACACATACACAAAGACAGCTGAAGGGTGTACAGCTTCATCCTGCCTTCATCATGAAAATCACAAAATCTGATGAGTTACTTCCCTGTCTTCCTGAGAAAGACTTTATGAACCCTTTATACAGTACAGTTTATGGTGACATGCTGCTGCTCACTGGCATTTAGTTTTTTGTCTCAACTATATTGTGCAAGTCCTAAATGATTACTGTGAATCATTTACAATAATATGCTTTTAGAAAACAGGCTGAATTTTCAGTCCATGCCTTTTTCCTCATGTCAATTCTTCTTTGATATCCCCCAGTGACGACTACAGGCCTAATCTAGATTTTCTTTGTGTTTTTCATGCTGTGCTCTTTGTAATCTTGATCATCCTCATCACTCATCGCTTCAGATCAGTTTTTGTTTGCTTTGCATTTGTGTTTTAAGGAGTTCTGTGTCACTCATTTTAGTGATGTGTTATATATTGTGTCTATATGTTTCTCTGCATGTCTTTCACACATTCACCACACTCACAGCAAATTTTGATTGAAAATGAAAATCTGGTTGATATCTAAATGTCAATTTAAAAAAAAAAATAAATTACACAGGGTGACAAACGTTTAGCATTAATTAACTTTCAAATCGAAATTTCAATTTCTTCGTAAGTTGAATACAGAAGGCGGTCTGGCGGAAGCTAGATATTTTACTTCATAACTTGGATATGGATATATTTTTACATAAACGTTATAGAATTATAGACTTATAATAATACATATTATAATACAACAGATTAGATTCTGGATGACATCAGTGAATCAGGCCATTATATGATGATTATATCTTTATCATCATTAAGTAGACATGCATTTTACCCTTTTCTTTTCACTATATATATATACTACCATGCATGTCACCTTTTTTAAGGGGTTTTTAAAGTTTTTTTCTTTTTCCAGGGCTTTATTTCAACTGATTCGACATCTGCCCAACGTTAGAGCTTGATGTCAAATAAATGTTAAGTTAAGATGTCAACCCTATTATCATTTTCAACCAATATTTGACCGACAGAGTCTGCATACTGTGATGTTTTATATTTCAGTGCATGTCACAAGGTTTTGTTGAAATCATTTTCAGAGTCTCATTGTGGGACGTCTGTTATCCTGGACGAGTTTGTTGGAGAAACGATCACTTTCCACTGTGAATATGATGATAAGTTTAAATCACACACCAAAGTCTTCTACAGACTGAAAGAGGGTCCTGTCCATGTGCTGAACAGCTCACAATCATCACAATCATCTGAGGAGAAGATCATTCTGTCTGACAGTCGTGAAGATCATTTTACTGTGACCATTAGACACATTTCTGCAGATGACGGAGGAGTTTATTTATGTGTTGTGGAGAGATACGGATCAGATTCATCAATTACTCACATAACCTTCATTAAAGAGATTCAGCTGAATGTTTACAGTGAGTTTAGTTTATTTTTAATGGAAAAAACTTACAGCTAAGATACACACACACACACACACACATATATATATATAATCAACACATAAATCTCATTTTGCAGGTCGAATCGCTTCTGTCCAGGTTCAGGCCTACTCCAGTAAATCAGTCTTCATCACGTGTAAATTTCCACAAGAGTTCAGAAGAAACAAGAAATTCATCCAGAAAGATTCATCACAGAAGATTATTGTTGATGAACAGAATCAATGGGTCCGTCATGATAAAGTTCACATGTATGATGATTCCAGTGAAGGACTTCTGAAGGTTTTTATCAGTGATTTAACTGAAGATGATGGAGGAACGTACAGGTGTGGAGTGAATATCGTTCATCTGTTCACTGACGTCAAACTGACAGTAAATCAAGGTAAAGAGATTCTGTCTGGAGATTCATTGGACACTTTCTAGCAGTTGTATTACTAGATACATACCGCACACATGAGAGGTTGTGAAGGCTTGTTACCAATGCAATACAACTGAAATGTCTTATAAAGTTTAACCAACGGGCCAAAATCACAACAATTACTTTTAGAGAAGCAGAAATCATAATCCTGATAAAATACGTATAAAATATATAATCGTGCAGCCCAACTTTCTACAGATGTTTTCTTTCAGTGTGATCATTTTTGGATGTACTGTCTCTTTAAAGCAGCACGCTGTGGTAAAGTCTGATGAACGGTCATGTTCACACCAGCTGAAAACCACAGATAAAAACACTTAAGAAAAACTGGCTGCTGCTTTTGTGTTTTAGTTCTTTAGTTCAGTAACGTGCAGAAAGAAAGCGTTTCTTACAGATCCAGCAGGCACAGGATGTAGACTCGGTCGGTCAGACGTTGAATTCTGGTTGAAAATGAAAAAGGGGTTGACCTCTAAACCCAATGTTTGTAGAGAGGTCACAGAGAGGTCACTGGACGTCAATGTAATGTCAGGAAGACATTGGTCAGATGTCAGATATTGGTTCAAAATCGGGTTGACATCTTAACTCAAGGTCTGTTTGACATCAAACACCAAAGTTGGGCAGACGTATAATTTTGGGTGGAATAAACACCAGCCCCCCCTGGTGTCAGATGTACAGCGTGTGTATTAATGCTTGAATATGTCACAGTCTCTCTTTGATTTCAGGCTCTTCTATGATAGTTGCTGTTTCTGTGGGTTTGATCCTGCTGGCTGTGTGTTTAGTGCTCGTGTTGTTCATAATAAAATACAACCGTAAACACGGTGAGACACTCAAGCTACTGCATTTTTAATAAATCTGAGTTTGTCGCCCTCTGCTGTTCAGAAATACACACACAGATTAACCTCACACTTTCTCTGCTCATTCACACAGGCATCGTTTCATCGACTCCAGCACAATTACCCACAATCCCCTCTGATGGGCTCCTGTGCACTGCTGTCAGTTTCCAGAAGCATGAAGAGTCTCTCAGTGACGCTGCTCTCGCCTTCAGCAACGAGGAGATTGACTCGGATTACACCACGGTCATTTACCACATCATGCCAAATTAATCTTAGTTCAGCCTAAAGAAACTCTGGGCTTATTTTACACCGTCACACTGATGTTATTACATGCTATTCTGCTTCAGCTCTCTATCCATCGCTAAATTACATGTATGTGTTTGTATGTTAGAATAATTTAAGTGTTTAGTTAATAAAGTCTTGTTCGTGTCACACCTATAGTTGTTTCTAGTTCATGCTCATATACTGGAGTCCCTGATCATGCGGTGCAGGGGGTTGAATCCAGTAAAGGAACTGTAGCGCCACCGGCACCTTGCACTATATAGTTTGATTGTCAGTACCACAAATGTGTACTTCATCATCTTTGTTCTTCATCTTTGTCAGCGGCTTTATGAGGCTTTTTTCCTTGCCTTTACTCTCCCTCTCTCTTTACGTTTTTCACCATTTGATGCAGTCTCTCTGGTTCAGATACAACGTTCAAATGCAATTTACAGCAACTATCCGGGTTACTTGTATTGACAGATATATGAGATCCTCTCAAAATGTGTGGTTTTAGAATGATAATATTGCCCCTCCTGCCTCCTTATGACCTTTGAATTGATTTACACACATTTGATAGCCCTGTTCATTTCAAGCCAATACGTTTATTACACAGTTATGTTACACAATTATTATATACCACCAGAAAATACACATTATATTCATATAAATAGATTAGGCTATGTGGAAATTGATTTTTTCTTAACTGGCACAAAATACAGTGTATCACAGATCACATCAGGTCATCTAATGTATCTGCTTGTATTACACTCTTTGGCCACCAGGTGGTATTGTGAGCAAATGAAGCCTTGAGAAATGAACCCTTTTGTGAACCACTTGGCTAAAAACTTCAATGTTTCATGAGGTTTCATGAGGCTTAAAGAAGCAACTCAACAAAAGTCAAGGGTCAAGAGCTCAACTAACACTGATCTCAATGATGGTGACCAAACTAAACATTTTCAATAAGACATCAGCATCTAAACCTCTGTTAATTCTCAATAAGATCTTCTGTAGACGTGTGACAGAAATAAAGTCAGTCTGGTTAGTAATAAGTGAAGCTGGTAATGCTGTTTGTGGAGTTGTTGAATCAGATCTTCAGAGATTTAATGTCTTTTATCTTCAGTTGATTTCATCTAAGACTGTGGCTGAAGTCAGTTTACTGTAAAATCTAACAGTCAAATTTACTAAACAAAAAAAACAAACAACAACAACAAAAAAAAGGGTTAATTTCTGAACTGCTGACAGCATACAGTGTCCATCATCAATCTGCTCATCCCGAACACACTCATTTCCAAACTATGCTCATTAGAATTAGTTCAGAGATTGTATAAGGTATTTGATTAATGACATTTCCAAGCATACACTGCCCTCTAGTGGTCAGGAGCATTCCAGTCTAAATGCACTAAAAAAAATACTATGTAATACCTATGTAATGTGCCATTTTTCACTGGTAATAATTTGCTTGTGCAATAAATGATATTCTGTTTGTAGGCATATTTTAGTAGATTTGCACAAAAACACAAATAAGATGGAGACATCCATGTCTGTTTATTAATTTTTATTGATTGCTGTCACTGAAGCTGTGGACAGTCACATGGGTATCAGATCAAGATGCAGGCAAGTGAAAAGTCTTTACATGGTAATGTGCAGATGTGATTCTTCTTGAGTATCTTTTGCATGTAAGTTTACTTAGATATACATCTATTTTTATTAGATCTGGATGAGTTCCCTGTTAGGGCTGCGCAAAGGTCAGCTCCATATCTCCACTAACTTCCAAAACATCAATCTCCCCCAGATTAGTGAAGCGATGTTTGTAAGTGTGAGTTTCTTCACCATTGACAAACACCTTGTAATGATCATGACTGCATAAAATTGTCACCTGAAATGAACAAGCACAATGAGAAAGATATGAAAACAATTTCATGAACTTTAAAAACAGATTTCCATGACCTCTACTGTATAGTCATTGTCCAGCATATTTACAGTCTTATCCAAACTGTCCATTTAAACAGAAAGTGAATAAACACAATTATAAAGCTGCATGTTTACCAGAAACAGTTGCCCTCTTTTAAACGGCATGGGTCCAGATCTCTCCTCCACATCATCCCATTTCCCATGTCCAAAAGTGTTGCGAACAACCACATTCTGATCAAAACGAGGCTTGTAGTGAAACGCAATTCCAAATTTGTGATGCAGATTAAACTCAATACTGTTGGAGAAATAAAAGCAAAGTGAATTATACTTTTTGAAAAACATCTCACGGTTTCAAGGATCAAGTAGATTATGACTAATAACAGGATTAGTGAATATTTGGAACCATTTTAAAACAGCAGATTTATTATCTTGAAGAGAATCGACAATGTCAAACCTATTCGCTTGGGAATCGATGATTCCTTGGGCGATGATGGCTTTGCCAGGCTGAAGTCCACCATGGATGATGCTTTTATATGGGAACATCTGATTGTGGGTCAAAGTAAATCAAGATAATTTATATAATACAGAACTTTGTACAGCATGTTAACATGTTAATTAGGTCAAATACACTTTGAATAATCCATTAAAAAGATCATTGTATTTAATATATTAAAAAAAAAAAAAAAAAAATATGTCCAAATCATGAATATATCAATCGTCAATTCAATGTAATTGGTAACTTACTGGCTTGAAAAACTGCGGTTGCTGATGCAGAGCCATTTCGACAGATTTTGTTTTCCTGCAGATCCCAAAATTTGTGTTGTGTTCAAGGCTGAGCACCACTCACAGAAGTGCAGCTGCGGATGACTGAAGGACCAATTTACAGGTTTCAGTTTATCTATCCAGGGGTGGATCTAAAGATTTATAGGGTGGCGACACCAAAGGAAACACCTATGCATATTTTTTGTGGTTAAACTTGATTAGCAAGTAATAGTTCTACCATCCCACACAATTTCATATCTGTGTATCCAACACAAATGTAATTATGCATTTTTATTTTGAACATTGATTCTTGAACCGAGACATATATTTTAGGCAATACAGCAGAAAGAAAAATATTGTATAATCCTGTATAATACAAAACAATACTATCAACTCTGGAAAAGAATTCCCCAGTTTTTTTTTTTTTTACATGAAGCCTGTATTTCTAAACCACACAGATAATTCACATATAATCTTTATAATGGCTGTTTGAAATCTGAAGGTCAAGGTGAAAAAAATTTAACGATTTATGTTTTGGCAAGAAAACATTCTAAAGCCGGGGTTTTCAAACTGCAAATGGCAAAATTTACATTGCGGTGAATGACAAAAATACCAGTCCAATTAATGAGCAAACGATTCTAAACCCCCTCAGACCTTAATTATGTTCCACTGAGCAAAACAACTTGATATTTGCTCATCTTTAATGTATAAATGAGTCTAACAAAAGATTTGTGCAAACTCATTTTTTTATTATATTTTTCTCATGTCCACCACAATGGACATCAGGGCTTAAGCAGCAAAACATTTTTGTCATATTTTAACCATACAGTTCTTATGAGCTAGAGTTCAAACACAACTATAGCATTGAAGATTTTGAAAATAACACATACTGTAACAAAGAGCAATGCAGTAAGAATGTAGAGAAAATGTAAGATGATAATATGAATTCTCAAAAAAACTTGTTTTATTATTTTTGTTGTTTGTGAGAAAAAAAGTCGAGATAAAATGTTGAGAATAAACTCATTAAACTCATTAAATTAACAACTTTATTCTCAACCTTTTATCTAGACTTTTTTTCTAAAAATTTAACAAGTTTTTCTCGAAATTTAACAACTTTAATCTCAAGATTTTTTTATTATTGCTTGGCCCTAATCCTCTTCTGTAGAAGTCACATAAACTTTATCACTTGATATTATTACAGGTGCAGTACAGTTTCTGATGCTATCATGAACATAAATCTTCATATAAAGATAAAAAAGGAGCTCCTCCTCCTCCTGTCTAGTTGGTTAGCCATGCCTGTCATGCCTGTCTTTTGTGATGCCTGAAGCTGAATCAGATTAAAGGATTAGTTCACTTTCAAATTAAACTTTCCTGATAATTTACTCATCCCTCATGTCATCCAATATGTTCATGTCCTTCTCCCTTCAGTCGAAAAGAAATGAAGGTTTTTGATGAAAACATTCCAGGATTTTTCTCCATAGAGTGAGGGGTCTTATCTAGAGAAACCATCACTCATTTTCTATTTTTTTTTTTTTTAATTTTATACATTTTAACCATAAATGCTCATCTTGAACTAGCTCTCTTCTTCTTCTTCTCTATTAGAAATCCAGCAGTGTAGACGCTGCTAAGTGTATTACTGCCCTCCACAGTTCAAAGTACTAATTGTTATATACTTGCACTAGCATATTGTATATGACAATTTAGTTCAAACTTTGACCTGTGGAGGGCAGTAATACACTTACAGTTTTTTACAGACGCTAGGACACATTTCTCAATACTTAGGTCACTTTTTCAAAACTCTTCACACAGTTCTCCAAACCAACTTTCATCTTGGCACAGCATTTAACTTCACATTCAAAATGCACTACATCTACCAAAACACTTCATATATGTCTCAAATCAACTCATTCTTCCAGAACACAAGCAAAGGTTTTCACCCAGCAAACACACTTTGTCAGTCATAAAATACTGATCTAAAAACACTAACATCAGTTATCATTATACAATGTTTTCTTTTTTAAGATTTCTTTATAAAACAAGAATGACACTCTCTATTGTTTATAATAGTTTCCTCTTTTGAATGGATGGTAATGGAAGTGAAAGACTAATGCTTGTGTAGGTGTTCAGTTTCATCTAATTGTTTTGATAGTATTTGATTTTTTAGATTCAGAATATATTTCATTACAATATTACTTTAGAAATGCAGCATATTTCTGTCTTATTCAGTTTTGTATTATGTTATTGTTTTGAACATAAGTTTAACAGTTTTGAAAACAGTATGCAAGGATGTGCAGATTGGCCTGTACGTACAAAGAGTTTTGGCAGTTGTTGTGTCTGAGTGAGAAAAGAATTCATGAAATTTGAGAGATGTAGTCATTAAATGCATTTTGTGCCAAAGCAATGATAATTGATCCTCAGTTTAGCCCACATAGACTTCTGTTGTGCTCACTGTGTGAAGAGTTTTGCAAAAATGTGTCCTAAGTATTGAGAAATGTGTCCTAGCGTCTGTAAAAAACTGTAAGTTATGGGTCATACTGACAATATGATTGGTAAACCAGGGACCAATCAGTGATCAGGCAGTACTTACCCTAGTGAAAAAAAGTACACTTTATTGTGTTTTAAATATATTCCCCTTTTCTATAGTACATTGCAAATATACTTACAAAAAATGTACTATCTTTAAATATATAAAAAGTATATTAGTATCATATTTTCATGATATAACTTTTAACACACTTTAAAATAATTGTATTTTAGTATATTTTCTAAAAAATATATTTTAGGAAAATATACTTGAAGTGTAAGTTCAGTTTATTTTTTTTAAAAGTGTATTTATTTGCACTTTATAAAAATATATTTGAGGTATATTTTAACAGTGTGCTGAAAATGATCATTGTAACAATGCACTGAAAGTATATTTAAAAAATACATTATTTAATATCCTGAAGTTGTAGTGTATCTAATGTTAAATGTGAGTATATTTTTTAAGTTTACTTCTTCATCCTTGGAATTCATTATATTACTTGTGCTTATTTATTTCAGTATGACTAATGCATTAAAAGTCCATTTATTATATGCAGTGTAGCCTATACAATTTCCAAATATGTGTAAATGCTTATTAAGTTTACACTGGCAGAATCATTTTACAATCGTACACACAAATCAAAACACCAGCAGCACAAGTAACGTTACATGCGAAAAAAATATGTTGAGTGGTTGAAGTTGAGACTTCGTTCGGAATTCAAATGTCTCTTCAACTTGGTCTGTGACCAATCAGATTTTGTTGCTCACTGCCTTCAGCCAATCAGAGCCGCTGACGTCACGGTACTCGTCTGAATCCCCTCGCTCAGTCACTCAGGTGAATTATATTGTCGTAATGTATAATTTATTTAATAAAACACTGAAAGCGCAATACATCGCTCAATCTTGGGGATTCTGACCAGTTCAATCAAGACTGACAGATGGCGACGACAACCGGCTAGGAATTTAATGGCCTAAGAACCGGAGAAAAGCGCTGCTATTTAGAGGTAAGCTGTAGACTACCAGTTAAACCTTTTTTTAATTAATTCATTTATTTTTTTGCTTTAACAAACGGAGAGCAATATTTCGGCTTAATATCTCCTTTTTGAGTTTGTGTGTGGTGGTTTATGGCACATGTTTGTATGATTGGTCAAATCGGCCTGTATTCTGTACGATATTAATTCATAAAGTGTTTATGCTTGACTATGAACCGTTTTTGTACCATTTTTAGTACACTTCAACCCACAGTGTACTATAAAATTGTAGTACACTATGAGTTCAAATGTACTACAAGTGGTAACTAAAGGCATTTTTTTAAAAGCTTATTTTAGTTCATATTTCATGGTGTCTCAAAATAGCACAGTTCCACCTCCAACAGCAGTTATAATTGTTGGCAATTAGGGCTGGGACAATACATCAATGCATCACAAGTCGAGAAATGATTCTGGATCAATTGTTACAAAGAGCACAAACTCACATGAACAGCCAAGAGACAAACTACCCAACTAAAGGAAACACTTTCAATAAAACATCAACATCTAAACCTGTTAATTCTCAAAAGAACTTCTGCTGAGATCTTGAGAGATTTATTGTCTTCTTTTATCTTCAGTTGATTTCAGGCTGTGTTGCTTTAAGTCAGTTGTAGTTGTGTTTTATTTTCTGAGAGTGCAAACACTGATTCAATGCCATTTCCATTGATTTTTTCTTGAAATTTCAGCATTTTTTCAACATTAATTGCAGGTGCAAAAGTGATATTGATTCAGTGAGGTTAACGTTGACACATTAACATTGATTCAACATTATTTCGATCATTGTTTGCTGTCTGGGTACTGATTTACTGAAATTACATTATAATGTTATAAAACAACTTCTATGGAAACACAAGGTCAATTTTGAAAGATGAACATTGTGTAATACACGGTCCCTCTGTGAACCTTTTGATCTCAGGGAGTGGATGTTTGTTTAACAGTGAACATTTAACTGGAACATGCGTTGACATGCAGTTGGCAAGCTAACTTTACTTTAAATTTGAGCAAAAATAATTTTTTTCTTTTGAGTTTTATCGACTCTGCACTTCTTTTATTTTTTGAGTGGACTCGCTGTGTTGTTGAATTGTGAAGGTTATCCTGATCGGAGAAGGGTTTATAGATTCATTCACATATAAAGCTGAGTGCTACACCGATGCAGACCGTAAGTGTGTGATCGTCGGGGACACGGCTGCGGAAAAAACAAAGCTTCTGATCAAATACACCTCCACTGCTTTTCTTTGTGCTAAAGTGGAACTGTTTTAAGTATACTTAAGTACACCTTAAATATCTACTCTTGTGTTTAGGTTTTGAAATGCAGAAATCTCATTGTCTCTACACACTTCAACTCTCAATGCCACACAATTTACTTTTTATGCAGTTAACAATTTATTTGACATTTTAACTTTTTGTGTAATTTTTGAGGACTGGTCAAGATAATTTTAATAATTCATTTAATAATTCATCAAATTTTGACAGTCCAAAGGGCTGCAACGGGCCATTACAGTAGCATTAATGGGAAAAGTGTTAGTACAGTACCATTGGAGAGTATTAGGAATACACTAAAGTAACAACGTATGATCTAGTATGTTGATCTAGTAGCACTATTTTAAAAAAAAAAGAATATATGTTGTTTTCTTTATTTGTCATAATTATACGCAAACACTTTTCAACTCATCAATGGCTCCCATTGCATTGCATTGCCAGAGCTTTGCAATATATAACAATATGCAGTCATGTGATCATGTGATCGTGGGTCCCATCCCAGGAAAAGCATGTGCTCATAAAGTGTGTATGCACTATAAATGTGTTGTCGTTAATAAAAAATGAGTTTTGCTAAAAGGAAATAGGACAAATGGTGTAAAAAGTCCACATATTGCATTTAAATAAACACGCATTTTGATTGCTAATGACGGTCATACATCATTTCATGATGATAGTCTATTTTTGCTGCGCTGCTAACGCTCAATTAAAGAGAAAGTACACCTTTGATGGACAAAATAAATATGATTTCACACAAAAAAGTGATTCAAATGCACAGAATAAGCATATCTACTGTGTTTTAACAAGAACTGAAGTATGTCAGGAAAGAAAATTAATATTAAAAAATATTTATAGAAGATTTACTCATTTAAACTTGTTTTTAATTATTCAGTTTGGGTTAAAGTATGGTATTATAAAAAACTAAACTAAACTAGCCAGAAAATATGATATATAAACATTATTTCAGTTATTACACAGACAGCAATATAGCATACCCAAATCAAATCTGTGTTATGCTTCAGATGATGTAAAACACAAAGCTTACCTCATTCGTGTGCAGCAATGGATGAATGACACGAGGCTGTTATTTATTTATTTTTATTCATTTTACGTTTATATGTGAGTGTTGTACATGCATGTTAACAAACTTTCAAGACTATCAAGTTTATAAAAGACCAAATTATGAAAACAAATTTATAGCTGTCTTTGTAAAGAATTGCCCACTTTATATGCAGCTTCGAGCCACTGCTGTGACGCTGTACAAACGCTTCCAGTGTGAATACTCGCGCGTCTCTACAGCTGCAGTTCACGCTAACGCGACGCTCATGTGCTGCTGACGCTTGCGGTGTGAACCAGGCCTTAGGACTTGGATGGGAGACCTGACTACACACAGAAAAAAAGGGTTTAAAATTGTACCTTTAGGGGTACAACAGCTTGTCGCTAGAACAGTACCTTTAAAGGGACATTTTTTGTACCTTTTTTACTCCAAAAAGTATAAAATATCAGAGGTGTAAAGTCCAGGTTCAGAAAGTAAAAGTCCTCCTCAGTATTTAGTTCAAGTCACCTGGATTTACCGTTATGATAAGCAGAATCACTCTCTGAAAAGAAATGTGTAAAAAAAAAAATAACAACACATATTATGTGTAACACTCTAGTTTACACATTTTGTGTCAATATTGCATAAAAATGTGTTGAATTCCATTGTTTTACACATATTATGTGTAGTTTTAAAATGAACACAACCTGTGTATTTGTTCACAGCATCAACACAATCTGTGCAGCCAAGAACACCTGTAATGTGTTAATATTACACATTTAAGTCAAGTCAAGTCAAATTTATTTATATAGCGCTTTTACAATTGGTAATTGTTTCAAAGCAGCTTTACATATTAGAAGCACATAAAAAAAGGGAAGTGGTTAAAAATAAGCTGTACAAACAAGCGTGGTAATATGTAACATATACAAGATGGTGCTACATTAAGCCAATGTCGGCTGACTCCCAGGGGTGGAAAAAACCCCCTAGGAGAAAAACCCAGCGTGCTAACACTGGGAAAAAAGTCCTAGGAGGGAAAAAACCCCTTGGAAGATATATATATAATATATGTAAATGGATATGGAGATCAAAATCTAAATTATACATTTTATTATAGAGATTAAAAATAGATTATATATAAATATATGTAAGCGGATACGGGGATTAAAAATCAGAATTATAGATGTAGCCAGAACTGGATCTGTAGGCCCATTGTCTCCTGGGCTACATTGTAGGCAGGTCCAGACACAGGTTCTCCATCTGATCTGGATACGGCCTGGATCCAGTACCCGGCAAACCTCAGGATAAGCAGAGAGACAGATATTAGCGTAGATGCCATTCTTATTCTGATGTACAGGTATATCTAGTGTTATAGGAAATGTTCTCAGTTCCGGCCGACCTAATTATTGCAGCGTAACAATCCTTTAACGGATTTGAAAAATGTTAATGTATTGATAATGTGTTATGTGTATGCAAGAGCAAAGAGATGTGTTTTTAGTCTAGATTTAAACTGACAGAGTGTGTCTGCTTCCCGAACAATGCTAGGAAGATTGTTCCAGAGTTTAGGTGCTAAATAGGAAAAGGATCTGCCGCCTTCAGTTGATTTTGATATTCTGGGTATTATCAACTGGCCTGAATTCTGAGATCGCAATAGACGTGAAGGACTATAATGCATTAAGAGCTCACTTAGGTACTGGGGAGCTAAACCATTTAGAGCTTTATAAGTAAGTAGCAAGATTTTAAAATCTATACGATGTTTAATAGGGAGCCAATGTAATGTTGACAGAACTGGGCTAATATGGTCATACTTTCTGGTTCTAGTAAGAACTCTAGCTGCCGCATTTTGGACCAACTGTAGTCTGTTTAAAAGCCGAGCAGAACAACCACCCAGTAGAGCGTTACAATAATCTAGTCTTGAGGTCATGAATGCATGAACCAACTGTTCCGCATTTGTCATTGAGAGCATATGTCGTAATTTAGATATATTTTTTAGATGGAAGAATGCGGTTTTACAGATACTAGAAACATGACTTTCAAATGAAAGATTGGTATCAAAGAGCACACCCAGGTTCCTAACTGAGGACGAAGGTTTAATGGAGCACCCGTCAAGTGTTAGAGAGTATTCAAGGTTTTTTCGTGAGGAAGTTTTTGGTCCAAAGATTAGGATATCAGTTTTTTCTGAATTTAATAATAAGAAATTTCTTGTCATCCAGTTTTTAATGTCAGCTATGCATTCTGTTAGTTTTGTGAATTTGTAGGTTTCGTCAGGGCGCGAGGAAATATAGAGCTGAGTATCGTCAGCGTAGCAATGAAAACTAACACCATGCTTCCTAATTATCTGTCCTAAGGGCAGCATGTACAGAGTGAAAAGCAACGGTCCTAGTACTGAGCCTTGTGGTACTCCATATTGAACCTGTGATCGATACGACATCTCTTCATTTACTACTACAGACTGATAACGGTCAGATAAGTACGATTTGAACCATGCCAAAGCAGTTCCACTAATGCCAATATAGTTTTCAAGTCTTTTTAAAAGAATGTTGTGATCGATAGTGTCAAAAGCAGCACTGAGATCTAATAACACTAATAGAGAAATACAGCCACGATCGGATGATAGGAGTAGATCGTTTGTAACTCTAACGAGAGCAGTCTCAGTACTATGGTATGGTCTAAATCCTGACTGGAAATCCTCACAGATTCCATTTCTTTCTAAAAAGGAGCACAGTTGTGTTGAAACTGCCTTTTCTAGTATCTTTGACAGAAAAGGTAGATTCGAGATTGGCCTGTAATTTACTAAATCTCTCGGATCTAGTTGAGGTTTTTTAATAAGAGGTTTAATAATAGCCTGCTTAAAGGTTTTTGGCACGTATCCTAGTGTTAACGATGAATTAATTATATCAAGAAGTGGACCTACGACCTCTGGAAGCATTTCTTTCAGTAGTTTAGTCGGAATTGGGTCTAACATACATGTCGTTGATTTTGATGATTTGATAAGTTTAGATAATTCTTCCTTTCCTATAGCGGCGAATGATTCTAGTTTTACCTCAGGGACACTACAGTGCACTGTCTGAAGCGAAACTGTAGACGGTTGCATGTTTTTAATTTTCTCTCTAATATTATCAATCTTGCAAGTAAAGAAGTTCATAAAGTCATTACTGCTGTGCTCTATGGAAACGTCAGCAGTTGAATCTCTGTTTCTAGTTAATTTAGCCACTGTGTCAAATAAATACCTAGGATTATGTTTGTTTTCTATTAAGAGATTTGAAAAATAAGTAGATCTAGCATTTCTTATAGCCGTTCTATACTCAATCATTTTTTCTTTCCACGAAAGGCGAAAAACTTCTAGTTTTGTTTTCTTCCAACTACGTTCAGCTTTTCTCACAGCTCGTTTTAGAGCCCGAGTGTGCTCGTCATACCACGGCGTTGGATTAGTTTCCTTAATCTTCTTTAGACGTAAAGGAGCGACTGCATCTAATGTGCTGGAAAAGAGAGAGCCAATAGTTTCTGTTGCAGCATCGAGTTCTTCTAAGTTATCAGGTATACTAAGGCGATGAAACTGCTCGGGGAGATTATTTACGAAGTAATCTTTAGTGGTAGACGTGATGGTTCTACAATATTTATGGCTGGGTGGTGGTTTTGTAGCCTTGGCTAATTGTATTATACACGAGACTAAATAATGATCTGAAATATCATCGCTCTGCTGTAGAATTTCAACAGCATCAATATCAATTCCATGCGACAGTATTAGATCTAGGGTATGATTACGATAATGAGTGGGTCCTGACACGTGTTGTCTAACTCCAATAGAGTTTAAAATGTCTGCAAATGCCAATCCAAATGCGTCTTTGTTATTATCTACATGGATATTAAAATCACCAACAACAAGGACTTTATCCGCAGCTAGTACTAACTCTGATAGAAAATCAGCAAATTCTTTGATAAAGTCAGTATGGTGCCCTGGTGGCCTGTATACAGTAGCCAGCACAAATGTCAACTTACATAATGTTACATAAAGCACCATCACTTCAAAGGAATTATATTTGAAATTCTTTTGAATGATTCTGAATATATTACTATAAATTACAGCAACACCTCCCCCTTTGCCTTTCTGTCGAGGATTGTGTCGATAATCATAACCTTGAGGACTAGATTCATTTAAAGTAATGTAATCGTCTGGTTTTAGCCAGGTTTCTGTCAAACACAGCAAGTCTAGTTTATTGTCTGTGATAATTTCATTTACAATAAGTGCTTTTGAAGAAATAGATCTAATATTCAGTAACCCAAGCTTTATCATTTGTTTATCTGATTTATCTGTGATTTTCATTTTTTGAACATCAATTAAATTTTTACCCTTAAAAGGTTTCGGAAATTTTTTGTATTTACTAGTTCGAGGTACAGACACAGTCTCTATGTGATAATATCTAGGTGAAAGTGTTTCTATGTGCTGTGAATTATCTGAGTTCTGTGACGTGAGGCGGCTAGCAGACGGTCGGTTTAGCCAGTTTGTCTGCGTCCTGATCTGGGCCCTGGTTTGTCATGTTTCAGCTCTAAGACTATTTGCCAAATTTCTAGATAGAAGAGCAGCACCATCCCGGGAGGGATGAATACCATCTCTTTTCAACAGATCAGGTCTGCCCCAAAAGCTTTTCCAATTGTCTATGAAACCTATGTTATTCTGCGGACACCACTTAGACAGCCAGCCATTGAGTGATGATAACCTGCTAACTATCTCATCACTCCGACGAACAGGAAGAGGGCCAGAACAAATTACTTCTGCTGACATTGAATTTGCGAGTTCACACACCTCTTTAATGTTAATTTTAGTGATCTCCGACTGGCGAAGTCGAACATCATTTGTGCCGACGTGGATAATGATTTTAGAATATTTACGTTTAGCATTAGCCAGCACTTTTAAATTTGCTTTGATGTCAGGTGCTCTGGCCCCCGGCAAACATGTGACTATGGTGGCTGGTGTCTCTATTTTCACGTTCCGTGTAATAGAATCGCCAATAACTAGGGCACTTTCAACAGGATTCTCAGTGGGTGCGTCACTGAGTGGGGAGAACCTGTTTGATGTTCTAATCGGAACGGAAGAGTGGTGTTTGTTCTTGCCATTATGCCGCCTCACAGTCACCCAGTTAGCCTGCTGCGTGGCTTCTACAACCGGAACCGAATGTGCAGTGTTTACTAGGCTAGTCGCATCCAAAGCAGTATCTAAGGCCCTTTCATTCTCACTATCCTCAATTAAAGTTTGGATGCGTGTCCCTAATTCTGAGATTCTCTCTGTCAGCCTGACAATATCCCTGCATTTATCACATGTGTAAGTCTCACTGCTGACAGAAAGAGCTAAGCTGTACATGTTGCATTTAATACACATGATAATCGTCGGACATGACTGACCGTGTGTTTGATGAACGCCGTCCGAAAAACTGCAACGCACACGGGACTCGCTGGCTGGATGTCTCGGTCGCTTGCCGGTGCCTGGGGCGAGGGTGATGTGCGGGACGCTGTACCTCGCGGTGGATCGATGAATGCCGGGCAGCAACGTCTCCACAGCTTCCCGATCTGGCGAGGACAGATCAGAATAACATACATCGGATAAATCCGCCATTTAATCGACAAGGAAGGTTGGTTTAGAGGAAAAAAGAAAGTAGACGGTAGCTAGCAGGCTAGCGGGCTATGGCTAACACTAGGTGATTACGCTGGTGGATTGCTAGTAATAAATCGTTCCGTTTAGTAATACTATGCAATAGGTTAAGTAATCTAGTGAAAAATAAGAAAGTTATATTATGTGAATAGGAATAAAGAGAAGGATTTAGGATAAACTCCACGAAGCTCCGAGCGTAGGTCAGACAGCAGGCAGCAGCGTTCACACAACTTTGTGTTCATTTCAGAGGTGAAGATCAGACCTCCAAAACCAAGACCATTCAAGACCAGAGGTGTGGACGAGACCAGACCTTCCAAGACCAAAACCAGACCATTCAATCAAGATAATTCATTAATCATGTGACTATTGAACATTAATGATGAACACCTGATGATAACAAACAGAATCACTGGAAGAAAAGAAAAAAAGAGATGAGCAGAAACCCAAATATTAGAACTAAATTCAGCCACAGCCTTAAATAAAATTAACTGAAGATAAAAATATATGAAAACTCCACAAGCAAAGGTGTAAAATCCAGGGGACAGAAAGTAAATGTTCTGCCATAAGTTTATTCCACCCACTGAAGCAGTAAGTGATAAAGCATCAGTGAGTAATTGAGTGATGATTGACCATTATTGAAGACACCTGATGATAACAAGCAGAATCACCAAAGGAGAAAATCACAATTTTTAAGCCACCATCATGGAGATCAGTGTTTGCTTTAGTTGAGCTCTTGACCCTTGACTATTTCATATTAGATATTGTTTGGGCTGTTGTAACAGCTAGTCAAGCAAAGAGAAAAGATGATCAGGTGGTGTTGATTATATTTTTACATAATCATTATTTGACCTGAATCACTGAACTCATTTAGAGCCCAATCTCTGAGTTAGATTTACATTATTGATTACAGCAGAACTGTGATTCTACATCAGATGATCAGCTTTTACAATATAATTCAATATAATCAATATAATCACTTCAGTCCCTATAAACCTTGACTGGATAGACAATAGAGAGGAAACTCTTTTAATAATTTAAATATGAGTCAAACATGGAATAGTTTAGCCTTTTATAGCTTCTTAAAACATGTTAGCTTTATTAAAACATACTATAATTTTTTAGTAACAAATAGGGATGTCATGATACCAAAACTCTAGTAGTCGGTACCAATACCACCAAAAGTGCACAATACTTGATACCAAAGTCAATACCATGGTAAAAACATTTAAAGATGCAAATAAAACAATGCTACAGGTCTATATTTTTTCAGCTAGGTGTAATAGTAGTAAGTAAAAATACCACAGAAATTGAACAATCAAATATAAAATAAATCTGTGTAGTCATAACTGTATAAATTAAATATAGATTAATCCTTATTAAAGCTTTTCTTTTGTTGTTTGATTATCATTTAATACAGACAGCCAATAGTAGACAGTAGCATGTTTTAAAGGCTGCTGTCACTAAGACCTAATGGACGGAGACAATATGCTGTTACACATGTTATTCACATTCACATAACTAACGTGAATATACGCCAAGGTTGGCATTCTGACATAACTGTGTTTGTATTTGAATGTTTATGTGTAATAAACCGTGCAAATCTGGTTGAGAATGCGCTGACTGAAGACCGTCTCTCAGAGAACGAACGCAGTTTTTTTCTCTCTAGGACATATAGATTACATTTTACTGTAACGTTCTTGCCTACCTGTGTCAAAAAAGTAATTGGAATATTTCCATTCTGTAAAACAGCCACTCGCTTCTGACGACATCTTCAGACAGTGGCTACACAGCCAACTGGTTTGAAGTTGTGAACTCATGCGCAACTGCACTACAACAATTTTAAAGAGGCAGCGTTTACTTTTACCTTTAGATGACAAATTTAGATTTTAAATTCAATATTGATTTCAACAGAACTGTTGAACTAATTTACAGTATGTAACGCAAGTACATTATAAGTAACTGTAATTAAATTACCTAAAAATGAACAGTAATCCCTTACTTTACTTTTTCAGTGGATAAGTAATTTAATTACAGTAACATGTTACTTAGTAACGTGTTACACCCAACACTGACCAAGACCATTCAAGAGGGATAATTAATGGGATAATTAAGTCATTAATCAAGCAGTAGTGATGAACACCTGCTGTTAACAAGCAGAATCATTGAAGGAAAGAGGAAAACAACAACTAAATAAAACACCTGTGCTACTTCGGAACATGAAGACCAAATTTGCAATGATCTCTTTGTCGAGTCCAGTCAAAAAACATCATCAGTGCCTGTATTTTCAGACAACACTTGTGTTAATTTTGACACATTCACTGTGTCAAACACAGACATTCAGAATGTGTCTTAAAGCATTTGTTAAAAAACAAAAAAACATCAGTGTGTGAGTTTAGGGACAACACTTGTGTTAATTTTAATACATTCACTGTGTTAAAATAATAACACTGTGGTGCCCACAAGTTGAACTTATAGAGACATTCACCCAGAGACTGCCCCTTTAAGGGAGCGGGTTGCGGGATATAGGTTTCCGGGTTAACGTTGTGGGTTTGTTTGTTTACATCTCTCGCTCTACCGCTGTACCACTGTACCGCTGTTGTGTTGTATTGAAGTGGAGAGTAAAACTGACTCGACGTACATCTGTCTCCTGTCTCCTCACTTATTACACTCCACATTTGGTGACCTAGACGTGAGTTGGATAAGGCTGAAATATGTCACACAACGGCGGTGGTGAAAATGATGCGGCCGCGGCGCCCGCCGCCGCTAGCGGTGCGGCTAATCTCGGCGCGATCTACGCTGCCACCATCAAGTTGCCGGACTTTTGGCAGCACAATCCACGGCCGTGGTTTCAACATATCGAGGCCCAGTTCCAGCTGAGAGGGATAACGCAGGATGTTACAAAGTATTTTCATGGCCAGGCCTGCGGAGGGATGTTAAGGCCTGGGCTGCTGCCTGTGTGGCATGTCAGCGTGCAAAGGTGACTCGTCATACCAAAGCTCCTTTAGCGCCCTTCAAAGTGCCAGAGAGGCGTTTTGATCATGTGAATGTGGACTTGGTGGGCCCATTTCCCCCCTCCCGTGGTTATACTTACCTCCTCACCATGGTGGACAGGACCACTAGGTGGCCAGAGGTGGTTCCCCTGTCTTCCATTACATCAGTGGAAGTAGCCCGGGCATTCATTATGGCTTGGGTGGCCCGTAGCGCCCGCCGCCGCTAGCGGTGCGGCTAATCTCGGCGCGATCTACGCTGCCACCATCAAGTTGCCGGACTTTTGGCAGCACAATCCACGGCCGTGGTTTCAACATATCGAGGCCCAGTTCCAGCTGAGAGGGATAACGCAGGATGTTACAAAGTATTTTCATGTAGTAGCGGCTTTGGATGCCTCGACGACAGCCAGAGCTATGGCGCTATTAGAGGCTCCTCCGGCGGACGGCAAATACGACGCACTTAAAACATTCCTGTTAAGCCTCTTTGAACTGTCGGAGCTAGAGAAGGCAGAACGCCTGCTGTCCCTGAATGGCCTTGGCGATAACAAGCCATCTGAATTAATGGAGAAGATGCTGGCTGTGTTGGGCACGGCAGATCCATCATTCCTTTTTGCCCACATTTTCCTGCGGCAGCTTCCAGCACCTGTGCGCACCGCACTGGCCAGTTCCCCCCTCCCTTCCTCCAGAGACTACCGGGCATTGGCTGTGGAGGCAGACAGGATTTTCCTCGCTAACCGGCAGCAGTTTGTCCATGCGCTGTTGCCCCCTCAGCACACGTCTGCCCCATTCACACCGCCAGTGGATGACCAGGGTACTGCAGCTGCTGTGACAGCCCGCCGACAGCGTGAGGACGGGTGGTGTTATTACCGTTCCAGGTTTGGGGCCAAAGCCAAGCAGTGTCGCCAGCCTTGCAGTTTTGGAGCACAGGGAAAAGCCAGGGCCGGCGCTCATTAGCAGCTATGGGCGCTGGCCGGGACTGCAAGCTGTTATTCATCACTGACGCTTTGTCTGGCCGGCGGCTGCTGGTCGATTCTGGGGCTCAGCGCAGCATCCTGCCAGCGAAGTCTGTGGACACCATGGCTGGCGGACATGGCCCCCCTATGGATGCCGCTAACGGCACACCCATTCGTACTTATGGCACGAGGTATGTGGAGGTGTGTTTCGGCGGGCGGCGTTTTGGCTGGGATTTCGTCATGGCTGCTGTGTCTACATCTCTCCTGGGGGCGGATTTTCTCTGCGCTTACAGATTGTTAGTGGATGTTACGAACTGCCGCCTGATAGACGCCCTTTCTTTTGCTTCGTACCCCTGTACACTGGGAGGGGCGGGGGCACTTTGTCTGTCGAACACGCTTGCCACAGGAGACCTGTATCAACGCCTACTGGCTGAGTTCCCTGACATCACCACGCCCACATTCTCATCAGCGGTGGCTAAGCATGGCGTGGAACACTACATCACCACAGTGGGCCCCCCAGTCTATGCACGGGCCCGGCGCCTCGACTCTGCTAAGCTCGCGATCGCTAGGGAGGAGTTCGCCACTATGGAGCACCTCGGCATCGTGCAACGCTCCAACAGCCCGTGGGCTTCCCCCCTGCATATGGTGACCAAAGCTGATGGCAGTTGGCGTCCCTGTGGTGATTTCCGTCGTCTAAACAATGCTACCACCCCCGATCGGTACCCTGTACCGCACATACAGGACTTTTCCGCTCACCTAGCCGGTGCCACCATCTTTTCGAAAGTGGACCTGGTTCGCGGTTACCACCAGGTGCCGGTCCACCCGCAGGATGTCCCCAAGACAGCAGTCATCACACCCTTTGGCCTTTTCGAATTCCTACGGATGCCCTTCGGCCTCAAGGGGGCAGCGCAGACATTTCAGCGCCTTATGGACTCTGTCTTGCGGGACATGCCTTTCCTGTTCGTTTATCTGGACGACATTCTTGTGGCCAGCGCGTCCGCAGACGACCACCTGACACACCTCCAGCAGTTGTTCGGCCGGCTCAGTGAGCATGGTCTCATCGTCAACCCGGCCAAGTGTGAGTTTGGCCGGTCATCTATCACCTTCCTGGGCCACCACGTCACCCCGCAGGGAGCCGTCCCCCTCCCTTCCAAGGTGGACGCCATAGTCAGTTTTCCATATCCACGCACTGTGCAGTCCCTACAGGAGTTTCTGGGCATGGTGAACTTTTACAACCGTTTCCTCCCCCATGCGGCCCAACTCATGCGTCCCTTGTACAATGCTTTGCGGGGTGGGAAACCGGCAGATGTGTTGGATTGGTCCCCGGAGATGACCGATGCCTTTGATGCTGCCAAAACCGCGCTAGCCAATGCTGCTCTGCTGGCGCACCCGTCTCCGACCGCCCCAGTTGCTCTTACCACGGATGCCTCTGATTACGCCGTGGGCGCTGTGTGTGAACAGTGGGTGGGCGGAGCCTGGCAGCCGCTGGCCTTTTTCAGCAGAAAGCTCCGTGACAACGAGAGGAGATATAGCACCTTCGACAGAGAGCTCCTTGGTCTTTTCCTCGCTACCCGCCATTTTCGTTTTCTGTTGGAGGGCCGGTAGTTCACGGCTTTTGTTGACCACAAGCCACTGACGTTCGCCATGGCCAAGTCTTCGGAGCCATGGTCTGGTCGACAGCAGCGTCAGCTCTCTGCCATCTCTGAGTACACCACTGACATTCAGCACGTGGCTGGAAAAGACAATTTCGTCGCCGACTGCCTCTCCCGGGCGGTCACGGGGTCTGTCCACTTGGGACTCGACTACGCAGCAATGGCCAAGGATCAGGCCGTGGACGCTGAGGTACAAGCCTACAGAACGGCCCCCACGGCGCTGCTCATGGAGGATGTGACGTTTGACACGGCCAACGCTACACTCCTCTGTGACGTCTCCACGGGCCAACCGCGCCCCATGGTACCTGCTGGCTGGAGGCAAAAGGTTTTTGACACCATCCATAGCCTTTCCCACCCCGGGGTGAAGGCCTCCACCAAGCTGGTGGGAGCCAAGTTTGTCTGGCCAGGCCTGCGGAGGGATGTTAAGGCCTGGGCTGCTGCCTGTGTGGCATGTCAGCGTGCAAAGGTGACTCGTCATACCAAAGCTCCTTTAGCGCCCTTCAAAGTGCCAGAGAGGCGTTTTGATCATGTGAATGTGGACTTGGTGGGCCCATTTCCCCCCTCCCGTGGTTATACTTACCTCCTCACCATGGTGGACAGGACCACTAGGTGGCCAGAGGTGGTTCCCCTGTCTTCCATTACATCAGTG
Organism: Ancherythroculter nigrocauda; assembly: GCA_036281575.1. Taxonomy (NCBI): domain Eukaryota; kingdom Metazoa; phylum Chordata; class Actinopteri; order Cypriniformes; family Xenocyprididae; genus Ancherythroculter; species Ancherythroculter nigrocauda. The sequence goes on from VTFQ01000003.1 coordinate 5,033,560, forward strand.
GAAGTAGCCCGGGCATTCATTATGGCTTGGGTGGCCCGTTTCGGCACACCATCGGACCTCTCTTCGGACCGGGGTCCGCAGTTCACGTCAGAGCTTTGGACAGCAGTCGCCGAGGTCCTGGGGGTGAAGGTCCACCGTACCACAGCCTACAACCCACAGAGCAATGGGCTTTGTGAGCGGTTTCATCGGGACATGAAAGCTGCGCTCAGGGCCAGCCTCACGGACAACAATTGGGCTGACCGCCTCCCATGGGTTATGCTTGGCCTTCGCTCCGCCCCCAAGGAAGATCTGCAAGCCTCATCAGCCGAGCTGGTGTACGGCCAGCCTCTGCGCGTTCCGGGGGAGTTTCTTCCAGACGCCACGGCCCCGTGGTCGGTTGCTTCCCATCGTGCTGTGTCTCGGGGGATTGCAGACGCTTTTGTTCCCATTCCAACGTCTCACCATGGCCTTCTTCAGTCCTACGTGCCCAAGGATTTACCTTCAGCCAAGTATGTTTTCATACGCCATGACGGCCATCGTACCCCACTGCAGCCCCCCTATGATGGGCCCTTCCGTGTCCTGGCCGGAGGGTCTAAGAACTTTGTTGTGGATATGGGGGGCAGGCCTGAGCGGGTGGCTATAGACCGTCTCAAACCTGCTCACGTGGATATTGGTGAACCGCCTCAGCTGGCCCAGCCCCCACGGAGAGGGCGCCCTCCTGCGGCAGCCTCGGCCCCTGCCCTTGTCCCTGACACTGTCCCTGCTCCGCCTTTTGCCCCTTGCCCCTCTCCTGTTAAGCGCAGCCGGTATGGCCGCCTCATCCGCCCCCCTATACGTTGACTCTTAGGGACTGTTTTGAATTGGGCTGTTCGGTTTTGCACTAGTGAATAGTGTTCCTGTTCGGTTTGGGGACTGTTATTATGGGTGAATTCTGGGGGGGCCTGTGTGGTGCCCACAAGTTGAACTTATAGAGACATTCACCCAGAGACTGCCCCTTTAAGGGAGCGGGTTGCGGGATATAGGTTTCCGGGTTAACGTTGTGGGTTTGTTTGTTTACATCTCTCGCTCTACCGCTGTACCACTGTACCGCTGTTGTGTTGTATTGAAGTGGAGAGTAAAACTGACTCGACGTACATCTGTCTCCTGTCTCCTCACTTATTACACTCCACAACACAGTGAATGTGTCAAGAAGAGTCAAGAGCCCAACTAAAGCAAAGCCTGATCTCAATGATGGTGACTCAAACATTTTAATTTTCTCCTTTGGTGATTCTGCTTGTTAACTGTCTTCAATAATGGTCAATCATCACTCAATTAATCACTGATGCTTTGTCACTTACTGCTTCAGTGGGTGGAATAAACATATGACAGGACATTTACTTTCTGTCCCCTGGATTTTACACCTCTGCTTGTGGAGTTGTTTCAGATCTTGAGAGATTTCATATATTTTTATCTTCAGTTAATTTCATTTATAGTTTTTTTTTTTTTTTTTAGTTGCTAACAAGCATTGTTCAATACCGAAACCACATTTTCAAAACTCTTCACACAATCTGCATTAGCAGCATGAATGTTGGCCAAACAGTTAATCTCACCTACAAAACTCACTCAGACCAACATAACACTCATTCAAAAAACACACATTTCATTCACAACACACTGACCTAAAAAACACTAACAACAGGAAGCTTTACATAATTGATGAACTTTTCTTTTTCAGTGATTTTCCACATAAATCAGTTCTTCATATAGAATACTGTAACACAATTTCACTTTACTGAAAGCATTTGTAACACAAATGAATCAGAAATTAATCAAAATTTCATTTTTTATATGAATATAGCACTTGAAAATTATAACCAAATTGTGAAAAAAGAGGGAAAAAACTCCAGGGCTGCAATGATAATAAAAAACGAATAAATAAAATACATTCTACACATTACTGTAACAACATGTGTAGTTGTTCATTACAGTAAATTACAGTGATGGTTCTAGTCTGCTCTCTCTCCTGCATTGGAGTGGGTGGAATTTCAGCTAAAATTGCAATTAGCTTGTAATGATTATTTTTTTAATTTTTGGCTATAAAATTGAGAATATTTTAAAAAAATTACTGCATAAATGCTTGGAATTTGCCATCATTCTGTTTTGAATGTGTTTTTAATAATTTTGAATGCAGTGTGTTAGCATTAGAAAAATGTGCTGAAAATACATAGTATTTTGCATGTTGTGGAGTACGAATGGGAAAAGAGTTCCTGAATTTTGAAAAGTGTGGTCACTGAATGCATTGTGTCTGAAAGCAATGAAAAATGGTTCACAGTTTGGTCTGCATTGACTTCTGTTTCACTGACTGTGTGAAGAGTTTTGAAAATGTGGTTTCGGTATTGAACAATGCTTGTTAGCAACTGAAAAAAACTGTAAGGCTGTGGCTGAATTTAGTTGTAATATTTGGGTTTCTGCTCATCTCTTTTTTTTCTTTTCTTCCAGTGATTGTTTGTTAACAGCAGGTGTTCGTAACTAATGTGAATGGTCTTGTTTTGGTCTTGGAAGGTCTGGTCTCGTCCACACCTCTAGTCTTGAATGGTCTTGGTTTTGGAGGTCTGGTCTTCACTTCTGAAATTAACACAAAGATGTGTAAATGTGTAATATTAACACATTACAGGTCAGTGACTCTTTTTTTGAATGTCTTATTAAATCTCCTTCTGTTTATATATGAAATTTAGTTTTCGATTAAATGTCCTCCTAAGTTTCCTAAATGCCTTATTCCTAGTTTTACTTGTGTCTCTACACACATTTGTCTACCACTTTCTTCTTTTTTGATCCTTTTGTTTTACGAACAACTGTACAACAGTATAGCATAAGACAAGATGTCTGGTGATATACTGAAATATCAAGGCTGTTAAAGCTGCAAAGATAAAATATTTCTCTCATCTCTTTAAGAAGACACCTAATAATCCTAAAGCATTATTTAAGACAATAGACTAGTTTTAAATCCTGACATAACTACAGGCCTTGATATTACTGAGATAATTTGTGAAAACCTTTTAGAGTTTTTCATGAACAAAACTGATGCTCTTAAAGCTATTTTACCTTATCCTTGATTATATCATTCCACCCCCATAGGTACATTATTTAAGTGAGTTTAAACTGATTTCATTATCTGGTTTGGTGGATTTAGTCAGCCATATGAAGCCCACTCAGTGCTACTAAAATGTATGATACTAACAGCCTACTAAGATATATGACATCAAGTACATTTATAATGATACATTTTCTGTCATTACAGATATTTTCTTGCTCTTCCTCCGAGTGGCATCACTCATCACAGATTGGCTCATTGCTCAACATAATGCTTCACTTCTGATGAACTGATGCTCACAAAGATTAAAGGTGATTATAAAAGTTCTTAAGTTTAGATTTTAGTTAAACATTTCAAAAAGGGTCTGTGAAAAAATATTCAATAGAAGTCAATGTTTCCTTCAGTCCCTGAGAGAAACATTTCAGTTTATTTCCCAACAGTGACCTGTAGGTGTCGCCAACTGCTCAGTGACTTGCTCAATGAAACCGAATGATTGTTGCAGAAACTCATTATATTCTCAGTCACTGACATGATTCTTGATCTGAATTAAAAACTAAACTCCAGTGGTAATATTACTTTGGTGTGATGCTGTGTTTGACAGATGCATAATCAGAGTGAATCTCCTCCTTACTGACGCTACAGTGCACACCAGACCCTGCATGCTTCTGGAAACTGACAGCAGCGTAGAGGAGCCCATCAGAGGGGTTTGTGGGTAACTGTGCTGTCGAATAGAGAGGAGTCGATGCAGGATCTGAGTCTTGAATCTCTTCTTGAGCCTGTAAGAAGCAAAATCCCTAAAATGAAGTCTTAGTTCAAAGGCAGTAGTGACCTTGCTATAATTCACCTATTTTACTTGAAATGAGCCTCGTGACAGAAGGAGCCTCTGCTTGCACTTACCTAGATCGGAAATGCACACATACCTGGATCGGAAATTAACAGGGGCTTGGAGCAAACCTACCTCAGTCTGTCCAAAATCAGTTTTGTGACATACTTTCATGCACAAGTCATTGCCTGATAGGGCAGCGACACAACAAGCTTTCAGACGCAGTCACTTGCTTCGTGAATGAATCAGCCGTTTTGAACGGATTGTTTGAATGAATGACTCGTTAAGACAATAGCCGTGTTTCCACTGTCGGGCCAAAAGAGAGCGTGCTAGAGACAGTCATGTTTCGGCTGTCACTTCCAGGGTTTGATCGAGCCTCATTGGGGCTTCCTCAGGACCAACGGCCAGGGGTTTTTGGCCCACCAAATACTTTGGTCCAAAGCGGGTCAACTGGAGCTTGAAGAGTGGTCATGAACAAAGGCGGAGTTTAGTCAGGAGACGGTCAACACCGCTGCTCATTTCCCATGTTATTATATCAGGCTACCAGCTAACTTCAACACTTAAGACATTTTAAACCATTTTCAGGTTAAAACTTAATTTCAGACACCAGCGAGTGTTTGAAATATCTTCAGATTGTGATCAGATGGGGATTATGATCACCGTTTGGAGCAGAAATATATTCAATTTTAAAGGCTACTTACGCTAACTAATGCCATAATAAATATACATGTTTATGGAAAATACCAGAGACTCCTTAAAGAACTTCATATATGATAATAATCATGTATTTATTTGGCTTCATCTTTTATCTGTCTCTTCCCTGTGCCTTTACTGATAGCAGACTAATGCATCCACATACGTTACAAAAATAAATAAAAAAGCACTCTGGTTAACTCATATAACTCATAACTCTTTTCTTCTTGTGAGCGCCCTCTGTTGCTCTGTTGTTTTGTGCTTTCTTGCACAGTAAATTCACTGGTGTTAAATTAACAACACTCAGTGTTCATATGGGAACCATCAGCAGGGTGTGAAAGTAAAACTGAAGCAGTGTTAGAGTTAATTAGATACTTAAGTGATTAATTAAGTGATTATTGTTTGATTATTGAAGACACCTGATGATAATGAGCAGAATCACTGAAGGAAAGAGAAACACAAGAACTACAACTGACTTCAGCCACAGCCTTAGATGAAATCAACTGAACAGACATTAAATCTCTCTTATTACAAACCAGACTGAATTTGTCATTCATCTACAGTTATTTTTGAGAGTTAACAGAGATTTAGGTGTCAGTGTTTGTTTTTTTTTTGTTTTTGTTTTTTTTAATGTCACCATTAAATGTTTTATTGAAAATGTTTGGTCACCATTATGACAATCGGTGTTTCCTTAAGTTGAGCAGTTTGACTCTTTGCTTTTTATGTCAGTTTGTGGTCTTTGTAATAATTTGTTAAAAAACACATATTTTGTTGCACGGAAGCAATGAACAAAGATGATCAAGTGATAAATCTTCCATTATCATAAAGAAAAGCGATTGACTAATGTCATTACTGACCAAACATGGTTGCTTGATCTTAATAGAATTTCACCAACAATATTTTCTTGCTAAATATCAAACATTGGCAAAAATCAGTCTGGTTTGTAACATGAGAGATTTAATGTCTTTTCAGTTGATCTAAGGCTGTGGCTGAAGTCAGTTGTAGTTCTTGTGTTTCTGTTTCCTTCAGTGATTCTGCTCATTATCATCAGGTGTCTTCAACTCCTGACACAAATTGATAAATTACTGTCACTGTAATAGTTTTTATTGTAAAACACTGGTCAAAAATCATTGCTGAAGTCTTAAGTCTTTAAGTAAAGACCAAACCTTCACTTCTGTCATGCTCATTTTGTGATCTAGCTAGTCTTCAGTCAGCTGGTGAACTGGTGAGGTTATGTGACTATGGAGGTGTGTGAAGGGTGGGCTTTAGGGTCGCGTTATGGGCCTACAGGCCCGACAGTGGGAACAGAACTTGATATTGGCCTTGGTGTTTTAGGTCCGAGGCTGCTGGCCCTGTCTGGCACACTGTTAGCCATGACTCGCACTGGCCCAACAGTGGAAAAGTGGCTAATGATTTGCTGCCATCTACTGGCACTTTCTCATATTCAAGAACAGGTCAGTTTTGAAACTCACCATATCACAATCTCCTGTCTCTCTTCTGTCTGATGATGAAATGATTCCTGTGTGAACAAGAGCAACATCTGAGACTGAGAAAAGACAAGATGATTTTAATTGCATGTGTATTTCTGAACAGCAGAGGACGACAAAGTCAGATTTACTAAATGTGCAGTAGCGTGTGTGTCTAAGTGTGTGTGTGAGTGTCTCACCGTGTTTACGGTTGTATTTTATTTTGAGCAACACGAGCACTAAACACACAGCCAGCAGGATCAAACCCACAGAAACAGCAACTATCATAGAAGAGCCTGAAATCACACAAAGAGATAGTCATAGAGAAACACTGTGATCACATGACATTCATCCACAAGCATTCATACACATGCTGTACATCTGACACTCATCTTTATAGCTGTGTCATGTGATCACCTTCAACTCAAACTGAGAAACAGAATTGTTGGATCTTACCAGACTTTCCTCTTTTGGTGTCAGACTATCAGAATCCAGTGCCGAATTATAACCTTATAAAATACATACACTTCATGGTTGAGTACATACTGCATAAATGCATATAGTGTATGGTGCATCATTTGGGACACAACTATATTCAGACCCATTTGAAAATGTGCAAACACTGAAGAGCTTTTCCATGCACAACGATTTGAGTTTAAATCAATTATGTATATTTCCATTGTATGGACAAGACTTTAGATAATGTCAAGATAGTGCAAATAACTATGAATGGGAGCAAGTAAAATGCACAATATGGCAGAATAAGTCCCACCTTCTAAATAAAAGAGCCATTTTCTAATTTGTAAAGTCAGTGTCAACAGTCTCAAGCTAATGACTGTGCTTTGGCTCTTCCAGAATGGACAAAAAAATAAAAAATTAAAAAATTAACACTATTTGAGTGTAAGAAACAACACATGTGAGACAGTTCATGCTGATTTTATATCTGATTTGAAATGTTTTTAAATGTGACTTTGGCAAGCTCTTATTTCTGTCATTCGTCTGCAGTTATTTTTAAGAATTAACAGAGGTTTAGATGTTGATGTTTTATGGAAAATGTTTGGTCACCGTCATGGCGATCAGTGTTTCTTTTAGTTGGCCATTTTGACTCTTGAATTTTTTTGGGTAGTTTGTGGTCTTGGTAACAGTGTTCATAGAAATAAATAAAATTGATATAAAGGAGACCATAAACAAGAGCATGCAAGTGATATTTGGGGGGGCTTGAGTCTCTGCCCCTTTGATCGCGAAAGTGTAAGTGCCCTTTGTGGTCGCATCGCGGTGCCCCCACATTCCCATTTCTCCCCCCACCCCTGGAACACGATTTCGGCCGAGGGAAAACAATCATCCAAGACCCCCATCCCCCCCCCAACGCGCTTGCGCCCCTGCCCTCCCTGAGGTCTGTGCAGTCAGTCTGGTTATTGTTAAGAGATATTTAATGTGTTTTCAGTTGATCTAAGGCTGTGGCTGAAGTCAGTTGTAGTTCTTGTGTTTCTCTTTCCTTCAGTTATTCTGCTCGTTATCATAAGGTGTCTTCAATAATCAAACAATCATCACTCAATTACCCACTTAAGTATCTAATTAACTCTAACACTGCTTCAGTTTTACTTTCACACCCTGCTGGTGGTTCCCATATGAACACTGAGCCATGTTAATTCAACACTGAGGAATTTACTATGTGAACAATCCTTTTAATGAAAGAGTATTTTACCTCTGATCACATGTAGATGAACTTCAGTGAAAACGAACGACCCAGAACTCTCCTCTGCGCACCAGTATTTCCCAGAATCCTCTTCTGTCAGGTTGTTGATGTTCACAGTAAAGACTCCAGCTGAGGTTTCATCAGTCACAGAGAATCAGCCATTTGTTCTCATATTCGATGAAACACGAACTCCGTCTCGGACACAGATGTTCGGCTGATCTCCTCTGCAGAAAAACCTCGTGTGATTCCTGATGAACTTACAGCTGATGGACACTGATCCTCCGACAGACGCTTCACGAGTGACCGCTGAAGAGAGAAAATATGAGTATGAGAACAGAATGATCAGAAACATTGAGATTTTCTCCAGAAACACCCTCACCATCTTTCATGACGATCATGAGTTCAGTGGGAAGATTAAACTCATCTCCTTCACGTCTGACCACTGGAGGCACTAATAGTCAAAGAGAATGAAAGTGTTTATATCCTGCAATGAATGCACATGTTATCTGGTTTATGGTGACTGTACGTACTGGTCACAGTGAGTTGATGTTGATTGGTGAGAGAGACAGAAGTCAGATGTGTGTCTCTGGTTTCTGCTCCACACCAGTAAACTCCAGCATCTCTCTCGCTCACATTACTGATGATCACTGTAAAAACTCCTGCTGTACTGACAGAAAACTCAAAGCGTTTCTGCTCTGATGAACTGATGCTCTCACATATCTTCTGCTCGTTCTCTCTGCAGATGTGTTTGAAGGTCTCGCCGTGTTTCTCAGGGAAATCGCAGGTGAGTTTCACACTTTCACCAATAACAGCAGATGCTTTACTTGATGCACGAAAATGATCAACTATACACAAAAACAATGAAAAATATATAATATCAAAAGTATCACTCAATTTAACTGCAAGAAAGTGTCCGATGAATCTCCCGACAGAATCTATATACCTTGATTTACTGTCAGTGTGACGTCAGTGAACAGATGAGCGATATTCACTCCACACTTATATGTCCCTCCATCTTCTTTGGTTAAATCACTGATAAAAACCTTCAAAAGTCCTTCACTGGAATCATCATACATGTGAACTTCATCATGATGGACCCATTGATTCTGTTTATCAACAATAATCTTCTGTGATGAATCTTTCTGGATGAATTTCTTGTTTCTTCTGAACTCTTGTGGAAATTTACACGTGATGAAGACTGATTTACTGGAGTAGGCCTGAACCTGGACAGAAGCGATTCGACCTGCAAAATGATATTTATTTCTTGATTTATTCAATTATTAAAAGTCATGATGGATTTACATTTCTTATTTAGATCTGCAAGTTTTTTTTCCATTAAAAATAAACTAAACTCACTGTAAACATTCAGCTGAATCTCTTTAATGAAGGATATGTGAGTAATTGATGAATATGATCCGTATCTCTCCACTCCACATAAATAAACTCCTTCATCCTCAGCAGAAATGTCTCTAATGGTCACAGTAAAATGATCTTCACGACTGTCAGACAGAATGATCTTCTCCTCAGATGATTGTGATGATTGTGAGCTGTTCAGCACATGGACAAGATCCTCTTTCAGTCTGTAGAAGACTTTGGTGCGTGTTTTAAACTTATCATCATATTCACAGTGGAAAGAGATTGTTTCTCCAACATACTCGTCCTGGATAACAGACCTCCCACAACCAGACTCTGAAAATGATTTCAACAAAACATTGTGACATGCACTGAAATATAAAACATTATCTCCTGCTTTCACAGACAAGGCTTGAAGGATTAGTTCACCAAAAATAAAAACTACCCCGTGATTTACTCAAGCCATCCTAGGTGTATATGACCATCTTCTTTCAGACTAAAGGCCTTTGCACACTGAGTCCGAAATTTTCGCATGCGTTTTTTCGCATTCGTGATCCGAAAAATTCGTCACGCACAGAGACCTTGCACACTGAGTCCGATGCGTATTTATGAATGCGTTACGAAAAAAATCGCAAAAAAAATCGCAAAACAATACAAAATGGCGTCTTCAAGTAGTGAGGATGATTTTTTTGTCCTCTCTCTTCTTAAAAAGAGAAAAATAAAGAGGAAATATTGGGTCCATCCACTCCTGCGATCGCGTAGAGAGGAAGGAGAATTCCACCTCCTTATCAAGGAGCTGCGGGATTATCCAGACCGATTCAAAGTTTACTTGATGCTTTGCTAGCGA